>JAULBM010296689.1:0-15186 GCA_032357055.1 Geukensia granosissima | reverse complement strand
ACGTGTTTGGAAAGTGACACGCTCCTTGCACGTTAAAGACCCCTATTGTAGTTTTCGAAAAAGAGTAGGTTTATGCCGCTTCAAAGGGCTAAGTTCTATGTCCATATCCATCACTCCCTTTTTTCCAGTGGCAGTCAAAAACCGTTGCCCTGTTGTGTCCCATCCCACCCCTTTTTCGAAATTGATAATTGTTGAACTTGTTCTCGTCCTGAAAATGCATGAAATATTTGCCACTGGAGTTAAGCAACCAACAATCAATCAATCATATTTTCTAAAGCTGAAAATGCTACCTATTCTAGCGGCACGTCCCTATCTCATGATACATAGGAAGTGTTCCCCCGAAACTGGACTTCCAGAAATAATATACGCTGTATAGTATTTCGTTATCTTCACTATCTAAAGAGATTGGGTATTATTGACATTGAGACAGTTTTCAACATAAACTAATTAAACTTGTTTAATATCTACAGGTTACTGTCTGACATTCGTCAATAACAGTAAAACAAGCCGTAATTACAGTAAAGCAAGCCGTAAAAGCCCCACAGAACTATAATCGATCTAATATGTCTATAAACGTACAGTGAGTAAAGATAATAACATGATAACAATGACCACCATCTAACTTCAAATTCCTTGTTTGTCGGCAAAGCAACAAAAGCATTTCTTCAAAAACCATGAAAGCTTATAGTATATATTAGGTAAAGGATTACTTTATTTTGAACTAAAAGCTATAGAAAACCTAGTTTTATGGGATTTTTATTATCCTATCTATTACATGCGTCCTTATATTTGAACGTTTAAGTGACCTATCTGTTGGAGCGGCTATTAAATTTGTCTTCCGCATTATCAGTAGATATACCCACAGCAATTTAGATATTTAATTTAGCTCACTAAAAGCATGCGGTTGTCAAATGATAAAATAAGCATACAATAAAAATGGTGAACCAGATAAAAAACCAAATGAGAACAGAAAGCCTAAAGACACTAACATAACATATTTTAATTGTAAAATCGTTTCCTATAGTAACACCTTGGTGTAATGTGTTTTAAAATTGTGGGGCAATGAAGACTCCATTCCCAATGTTTACCTTAGAATTGCAATATTAATGCTACAAAACCATTCATTATTCTTTCTTTTTAAACATGGGGTCTTGCAGTTAGTATCTTGCATTGTTTTAAAAACTCAAGCTAAACAAAAACTGTCATGTCTTTCATTGATGCACAAGTATGAAAGATATAAATAAATTATGCCATACGCAGCTACTACATTACTCGGGAGCATGGCAAATAAAGGGATTTTCTTGAGAGTGTTGTCTTTAAAGCAAATATTGTTCAAAGATGAACACAATGCTGTTCCACGTTTGCTGACAAATGAAATATTAACGAGATTAAGACTTACATATGACAGCTGATTGAAAAAACGCATAGGTTACACTTTTAATCAAGAAAGGAGACAAAAGCAAACCATCAAACTATAGACCGCTAATATCAGTCTGCTGCAAGATATTGGAACACTTAAATTAAACACCTGAACAATTAACAGATGATAACAGGTGCTCAACACGGATTAAGAGAATGGATATCATGTGAATCACATCTTAATGACAGTACACGATCCGACTCCGTCACAACAAGTCCAAGCAATTCTCTTGGACCAGCGACTTCTGGCTAAAATAAAACATTGCATGGTATAATAGAAATTCTCAATAATGAATCTGTGGTTTTTCAAGTGGCAGGAAACATAAAGCATCTTAGAGGACAAGCATTAAGAACCATTAGAAGTAACTTCAGGAGTTCTACAGGTGATCGTGTGTGATCTTGAGGGCAACCATTAGAAGTAACATCAGGAGTTCTACAGGTGATCGTGTGTGATCTTGAGGGCAACCATTAGAAGTAACTTCAGGAGATCTACAGGTGATCGTGTGTGATCTTGAGGGCAACCATTAGAAGTAACATTAGGAGTTCTGCAGGTGACCGTGTGTGATCTTGAGGGCAACCATTAGAAGTAACATCAGGAGTTCTGCAGGTGACCGTATGTGATCTTGAGGGCAACCATTAGAAGTAACATCGGGAGTTCTGAAGGTGACCGTGTGCGATCTAGTGGGCAACATTAGAAGTAACATTAGGAGTCTTACAGGTGACCATGCGTGATTTTCTACTGACTTTCGATAACGTGAACAGTCGATGCCACCTTGTTACAAAAGGTCATTGACACTCTGCAATAAATGGGAAAAGACATGGCTAATGGATTAATGTGAAGTAACCAAGGTAACAAAAGAAACCTTATTTTCTATAATTGCAACATACATGGTTGGACATAGAAATATGAGAAACATGGACAATTTTCGTGGCTTACGTTTAGCTAAAATTATCTTAATAAGCCAAAGAAGACGAATTCAACCACTCGTTCCCTTAGTGGAAACATCTGCAATTGTAACAAAAAGTAAAATCTAGAACCCACAAACCATTAGAATTTGTTTGTCAATGGCGATTACTCCTGACAAAGGAGTGTGACAAAGATGTTTAAAGACCTGCAGTGACTCACCTAACAACAAAGGCGAACTGTAATGATGTACGTACAGAATAGTTTGCCATCTTGTTGTCATACTATCGCATACTTACCTTGTACAAAGCACCACCCGTCCAACAACCAGAGGTCACATAAGATACCTTGTGCATCATGGACAAGATTATGACATATAGGCACATGTTTCACATCATCCGATTAAGGGTTACCCAGTTTAAAAACTGGATATCAGTTCAAATCGTTCAAGTCGTTCATGTTTTGATGGATAGTGGATATCCACTTATTTATCCGCTAGGTCGTGAGACAAAAATTTATCTGTGTATAATCCAACGATTAAGGGTACCCTACTTTCTGGAACGGGTAACAGTTCAAATTGTTCAAGTCAGTGGCGACAGACAAAAAGGGGAAAACCATACCCTCATCCTGTTATATAGATCTCAGGAGCCTCGTCTTGTTTATCCACTATGCCTTAAGACAAAACTTTTGAGGGATAACCCTCTTTCAGGTATCAGTTCTGATTTTTAAAGCAGCTGGCGGCTGAAGGTGCGATGGTCAGTGGATTATTAAAACTTCATTCTTTTGATCTTAAGACAAACTTTATCTATGTTTTACGTCATCCCATTTAGGAATTTAGAAATCCTTCTTTCAGGACCGATAACCAGTTCAAATAATACAAGCCGTTGAGGATGATATCCCTACCGTCTTCTTGCTGAATAGACCTTAGGGGCGATGGCAATATTTATATACTAGACTTTAAAATCATCTATGTTAGAATATTGTCTATCATAGAACTGTGGGTAAAAATTGCGGACTTGCTTTGCTCTGGTGATAATGCAGTTTAAATGTGCATCCTTGGTCATGCGCAATAGAGGTTTTAGATGGACCAACGGAACTATACTAAGTTTAACCCCGCAGCATGTTACATGCGCCTATTCCAAGTCATGACTCGTAGCTATTGGATAGTCTGCAATATATCGCAGTTATTATTTGTAACTAGTGCCCGAACCAACATAAAAGAAGTTATAGTTAAATACTCCGATAAATCGTATGAATATAATGATATGATTAACTTTTAGGAGCGTGAAAAATTCTTTCTGTACTACAGCAGAGGTACTTTATTTGTAGGTTATCTCGTCGTGTGAGCACTAGAATATCAAACCATATAATTATTTCAAACAAACAACAGGACGTTATGATTATGAAGATTCGATACAAATTTGAAAGAGGCTTGAAATGGGCTTAGATCCATCACAAACTAAAAAGTATGAAAAAAAGAGTATTTCTTAATGAAAGAAACATACGGGTTTACTCCATTAGTCGTGTTTGTAGGCTTTTTAAATTGCTAATGGAGGTGGCAGACTGACAAATTATCTAAATTATATCTTAACTGTTTTCCAATTATCCCGGGGATTCTTATGAATGATTTCCGATGTAGGAAAATTTACGAATTACGATAATTTTCACTAAAATATGCGAAGATAATTTAACTAAGGAGAAGCTTGTTATGCTTAAATTTGATATTTAAAATGAGGTTTTCTGTACCGGATTAAGAAACATGTTCATTTCTAAACGAATTCAAATGTGACTTTACACAATTAAAAAACCACGATAGTGTGTGTTTGTGAAAAATATACGAATCATGACTATTTTCCACAAAATATACGTAGTTTATTTAACAAATGAGAAGCTTGTTACGCTATATTGACTTTCGCTATGCTTGAATGAAATTGGATATACCACTGTGTCACCGAGTATCCAAAAAGTATCGAGTAGTCTGATGGTATCATACCCGTCAAAAACATCGGACGTAATGCATCTTAATTCTGGATAAACTGAGGAAGATTGTCTAATTTTGTTCTGTAAGTTTAAATAATAATGTTTTTTTTCTTAAGATATTTTCTTACAGTTGATTTTTACGGAATCATTTCTGTTTAGATAAATCTTATTTTTAATATCCCTTTTTAGCATCTCACCTTTTTGTTAAGTTGAATATATATTTCATATATGATGTTCGTATTGAAACTAAATTTAGGTTTTCTGTGGCGGTTGAAAGTTTCCTTTCAAAAAATTAGAGAAAATACATAGTAATTGGTCCTACTTGTATGTGTTCAAGTAGTCAACGAAAATCTGAAATTGTATTATTTTAAATTATTTCTAAAATCCGAATTCAACACTATATGCTTAAGCGACAAGAATAGACTGAAATCCGTCTAACAATTGAATTCCGTTACTCAATACTTTAAATTTGTTTTGACAATTGTTTGATAATTTTAACTCTCCTTCTCAATCATTATTAAAAATGACAAAAATTGTAGTTTTATCATGTGCGCATAATTAGCGGTGCCGTAAAAAAATCAGTATTTTCATCAAGGTTTAGAAATATAAAAATTGCAACAGAATTAAAAATAGAAAATCTTACAATGTTTGCCATTAAAAGTTGTATTTTCTACAAATTTTAAAATTTAAACAATTCTCGTCTTAGAGATTTTCATCAAGTGCATGAAACTGCAAGTGCCAGTCTTAATATTTTTTCACCGCGTGCGAATACTTTGAATCTCAAAAAGAATTAGAGATTTAGATTAACGTTACAAAAGGTTATATTTCAAAATATTAAGATTTGGTTGGAATAGTTAAAGTTTTTTTAGATTATGATTTACACAATTTTAAGTGCAGAAATTGAAATGATAAATCAATTCACTATACACCAGATACACGAGTGTGAATGTGTATCATCTATTATACTCAAAATTTCATTTAGTTAATTTATTTCATATATTCACGTGATATGAAATCTTTTGTTGGGGGTACTTGTTGCTTCATGCATCCTTTAAAAATGAAAGTGTATTTTTTCTGTGTACGTGAGAGCGCAAACGTACAAAGTACAGTGCACGGAATCGCAACTTCTTTACTTTTATACTGAAAATTGAATGACGCATCATAAGCATTTTCAGTCTTTCTTTCGTATTTAAAACATACTAAGTTATTTTAGCTGGTGCATCTATAATTTACGGGGGTCCAAATGAAGCATTTTTTCATAGGTTTCATTAAGAGACAATGTGTCTTATTCACACTTTTTGTATTATAAACGCAGTTTGTTAAATTGTCGGTAGTTACCATATCGTCTCTTGGGTGTCTTTTTTTTGTAACTGAGTTACCCAATCGAAATACCAAAGAACTCGATCGAACACATCATTAAAATGAGCATAAGAAAAGAATAGTTCGTGGATTTGTCTTGTTAAAATAAAAATTTGTTTTATGTCTAGTGAATATTAATCGTGGGCTGATGATAAAAAATGAGTTTTTTGTGTTAAGTGAATATAATACGCAGGCAAGTGATAGAAACTAACAATTCATATGCCCATATTACATTGTCAGGTTACTACGCGTTTCCTTATTTTCTTACGGAGCTTTTTTAGTTTAGTAAATTAAAGCCTTTTATCCTTTTTAACTTTTTATTTTATTTTTTTAATATATATAGATTCTGTCATTTAACATTATTAGTCAGGGCTATTTAGAGCTCCCTACAAGAAGTTGGACACTACCTTTGTTGAAGGCCTTGTAGAAACATCTAGATTCGGTGTGTTTGTGAGAAGCGATCTCCGTGACATATTCTCCATACCTTTCATTTTCCGTACAAACGTTAATAAACAAATGCAGGTTTGTTGATGACCATGAAAATAGTTGTTGTTTATCAAGACAGACACCAGGTGCCAAGATGTGGCTATTGAAAATGCTGAGGTTACAAGCGTTAATAATTAAAGCCAGCACTAGATATTTACTTTCCAATAGCGGCATACAGTAAAAGGCAAATGTTTTATCTGATAACAAATAAAGGCAATTGTTTACAACATCATTAAAACATTAACCTAATTAACATATACAGTTTACTCATTTTGAGTGACACAATTAACTCAATAAAATGGCAACCATACAATTTACATAGTAACTACATATATTGGTCATATGAGTATATCTATGGGATTAATCTTTAAATGCTTTATGGCAAATTGAAACTTTCCGTTTAAAAAGTGAATTTTTTGTTTCGAGGACAGAGAAAGTTAAGAGAGCTTATAAAAACAAACGGTAGGAGATGTAGTGATTGACGGTGACGTCTCATTTTCGACCGTAACGGACATTGAGGTAATAATAAAAAATCTGCTACTTTTCTTTACGGTTTTCTGCAAGGGTATCCGAAAATGATACAAAATGTTCAGACAAAAAACATTTATTCAAAGATAATCTAATTATGTTATTATCGTTATAACGGGTACAAGACAAGTTATAACTGACGTACTGTGACAGGACTTTGAACTTGTTAATGTCTGCTTCATACCTTGACCTTAACAGGACATTGAAAACCAATTGCATCCTTGGCCCACAAATCAACCCTACATTCTTTCATAACGTTGCATCGACAAGTTCATACTTTTACAACTCATTAATAATATACATTTTAGTTTCTGTAGATAATGGATTTATCCGCCTAACAACTTTATATGCCAACTTTGGTCACGACATAGATAATAATGAGATGTACCTTATTCCGCCTTCATTTCTGTAAAAGATTAAAATGCTTCTGAGAAAACACCACAACTTATTTTTAGCGTTACTTTAAGAATAGTTTTTTTCATGAGAGAAATGGCCGGTTTTAATTAACATATTTCTTCATATGTGCGGACTTATTAATACCATAGTAAGAATGTACAACCAAATTTCTTAGTTATTTCATGCAAATATCCTCGACAACTTCATTTTTTCATTATTTAAAAAACTGAAATTGACTTTAGCGATATGAACGTTCGGGTGCCAATCAAAGCCCTTGTTGAAGTTGTTTAACAATTAAAACAAACGTTGTGCCGATATTTCGATGAAAGGATGCCTCGTTCAAACCTAATTCGAATAAGTCGCATTAATTTCGGCTCACCTTGCAAATCGTCATTTTTTTTATTTTTTTCAATGCGCATTGAAATCACTTTAACAGACTTGTGAACATTTTCGACGTTGTCAATTCGCATAATATGTCCGTGTTAACGCGACATAATTTATCTTCTCTTTGCTGTAGATTTGTTTTCTCTTTATCTGAAGCTTAAAAAGCAATACCGACCACGTCCGTTGGACTTGTTTAATATTTGTTTTAATTGTTCCTTAAAACACTACATCGCATGCTCTATTTGAAACTAAGAACAGAATGCTTTATAGATAATGTGTTGTAGGTTTCTGTGATATACGACCGGTTCATTGCCGCATGTAGTCATAAGAAAGCCAAGACGTAAGGCATTGTCTTAGAAACCCGAGAAATAAGGCATTGTCTTTGAAACCAGATTGTCTTAAAAACCAAAACGTTCGCCATTGTCTTAGAAAACAGACGAAGCTAAAGCGCATCATCTAAGGTAATATATAATACCAACGTAAAAGATTCCAGTATTAATCAGATTTTGCCACGATTTGTATGTGCGTTGTCTGAAAGCGTCATAAATTTTGTTTTGGGTAACCAAATCAATCGATCAAACGAGTGCTTGTCTCCAGGGTGAAAATGTGTCCCAGACACAAGATATGAATATTTGACCAGATATACAGAGCTCATATGATTACAGTGTCCCAGAAAATCCAACTAAAGGCACTATGTATAACAAAGTTCCCGTTTGTGGTTTGCCGTCAACACCTGCCTATTAGGTAAGTCACACAACTATATAAAAGATACCTAACAATAGAAGGACATTGGTTTGTAATGACAAGGGATGCAGAGGAGAGTTTCAAAACTACAAAAGAAATCACAGTGTTATATTAAAATAAGGTTCGTACTTACAATTCATGACTTTGACTTGTTAGCTTTGTCTAAAACAGTTATGTTACCCTGCTTGTACACTGCTATGGGTAGCATTCCCTGCTAACTAGAACAAAATCACTTTTTCTATTTTACAGAGACAGTACAGAACATACCAAGATGGACCGAGAACCAAGTTACAGTCATATAGAACGTATGTTTATCTAAACAATGATGCTTCACAGGCAATCTCATTTGTGTCATGTCTTTTAGTTGGCATCGACTTTTTGTTCAAATATCGATTTACCGTATTGTCTTCGAAAAGATCACAAAAATCGTCCAGAAAAGTTGGACAGAATGTGTCAAATATGCAAGCGAATTTCTGTTTAGATATAACACAAATTAATGAAGAAGTAAACCACGCTGTTTTCGGTGCAAAATCGCATATTGTAGATATATTTTAGCCTAATTTAATTTACAAAGAGATTTGAATAATTTCTGCAAATGAGGACTGATACTGAGAAAAAAAACTCGACCGACAATATGCAAATATTTCACCAATTGTCCAGAGAACAACCGTTAGCTCTTCCACGTCCTTTCTAGATCCTTGTTGAAATATGTAAAATGCCACATTTGAGTTTCATTTTCCGGCAGCCAACTCCAATGAAGTGTTTATTTATTTTTTTTTTCATTCAGACCAGCTGTATAACATATGGCTAGGCATGTTAATTCAAATATTCAACGTTGGAATCTGAAGTTGTTTCCTTTTCCGATTTTTGAACAAAAGCATAATACTTTAAATAGGATTAAACTTAGATAGAAAATAGAAGCCGTGATATAATGAAAGAAAATATAGAAAAAAACTTGTCCAGTTTAATCTAGAAACACTATACAAACTTTTTTCCATCCAATCTCAGAGTTGATGCTGCATTTTCTAAATGAAGCTCACCTTTGTCCTGTCGTTTTAATTCTTAAGTATAATGTGATTCTTTTTAATCACAGACAAAAATATTGGGTTCTATTCAGGATTACTGTAGCTTTTTCTTTCATGTCTAATTTAATGTTCAGTTATTAACATGGTAAAGGGTCATTCAAAAGTCAATTTTGAAACTTTATTTCGGTACTAGCTTTCACCAAAGTGCAGTAATAGGTAATGTAAAGACCTGAACGAAAAACAAATTAAAATGTCCAAGTTTCGCTCCATACCCTTATGTATTTATAAAAATACGTTTATGTAATAATTGTTTCAATGATATGTGGTCATATATTGTTTGACTCATCAAGGTTAATCCTAACTTAGCGTCTTTTCTTACTGTTGAGTCCGAACACTGACCTTTTGATGGTCATTGATTAATGGGACTTTTAATAATATCTTTTAACTGTTTTATTTGTTGACCTTTCAACTACTGGTATTTGAACAATCCTTGCTGTTTGGATGTTATCAGTTTACATTGACGTTTTTGTGTCATTTACCTTAATTTTTAACATTTTTATTACATGCATCTTCAATTGTTATACGCCTTGTGTGCGACAGATCTTGCTTTCGATCCTCGACCAGGTCAAACCAAAACATTCAAATTGGCATTTGCTGCGTCTCGGCTTAGCATGCAATATTTAGAAGTAAAAGCAATGACTGGTCGGCCAAGAGTCAGAATAATGTGCCCGGCTAAAGTAGTATGTCTTCCTGTGTACGTACTGTTGCTTTAAACATTGGTCTAATACAAGATTCATTCTTCTTCACTCTATTATATGTTTCGCCCTGAATATGCATGACGTAAAGCAACAAATACAAGTTATCAATCAACAGTTGTATCAAAACATTTTATGTTCATCGAATAATTTCGTGAAGGTTTTACAAAGACAAAACCTATCAATACAAATCATATAATAAATCTAGAGAGACCATCTTCACCCAAAATTTTAACCCAGTTTTAAAAAAAACTCGTTAAACAGTCGTTATTTCTTCCTCATTTTGTTCCTGTATCATACGTCTAATAATTGTGATAAAACATTTTTGGTTTGATTAAAAAATTGGAAAAAAATCGAATAATCAACGTGTGTTTGTGTGTGTGTGTGTGGGGGGGTATATTTAAATAAATAGTTAAATACATACGTGATAAATTTTGTAAAATTGCATTCAACTGACATTTACATACAAATGCATGGGGCCTATTAGGGCTAACATAGTATTTACTAGTCTCCACCCAGCACGTTATCTAGATCGTCCTTTAGAAAGAAGGGTATCTGAGGTTAAGCTAAGACACGTTTAACTCCCTCATCATTTGATCCTATATTAGGAATCGTTTTCACATTTCAGATAGTAGATCAGTTTCCAAATTTATCCAAGGATTACTTACAGAGAATGACGATGAAACTCATGTTGTCTTCTGTCAGTTAGATTGTCTAACTAAAAATAAAGACAACGAAGTAATCTGGCAGGAATCGGCGAGGTAAGAATAAAGTTGATTAGTCGGAAACGGCGAGGTAAGAATAAAGTTAATTGTCAGGAATTAAGTAATCTGGCTGAAATCTGCGAGGTTTAAATAAAGTTATTGTACAGTAATCAGTGAGTTAAGAATAAAGGTATCTAGTAGAAATCAACGAAGAATCAAGAGAAAACCAAAGGTAAAAGGGGAAAGTCGAAAAATACGGCAATCTCGAGAAAAAGAAGAAGACGGAACATGACATAAATTTATACACATATAAATTAAAAACACATAACTATGAACAATGCGCAACCCACCAAAAAAACCGGGGGGGGGGGGGGGGTGAACCCCGGGGGTCCGGAAGGGTAAGCCGTTCTTTTAAAAAATCTAGCAGGAAATTGACAGGAATCTGTTAAAGTAAAAAAATATCTGGCAGTAATCGGTGAGTTTTGAATAAAGTTATCTCGAGAAAAAATCGACGAGGTAAAAATGTCATTGCCGTTTCGAGCGCTCTAAGCCTTTCCAAAATGTAAGTCGACAGAAAACAAACAAGAGTTTTAAAATATCTGTTATAGTAAGTTTAAAATCTGAATTTAACAGTGAAGCGGTCTTCAAACTCAAATTATCTATATTATGCAGTTTTTGCCAGATACAGATGTAAAATTTAGTTGTTACCAAAATTTTACTTTTTTAAAACTTACTTGATGTATAGAATAGAATTAATATAATTTAAAGCATGCATATATATGATGTTTTTCTAATAAAACTTCACTAACAATGATTTATTGTAGGTGGGTAAAGTATGAAGAAGATGTTGAACAGAATGGTAAACGATGGTCTAAACCCCACGTGTCCTCAGTAACTCTAAGTCATGTCTTCGAACTTAAGGCTCAGTTAAATGCTGGAGCTCTGGTGTTTGATGCAGACATCAAAAATGTCAAACAGTTAGCAGGTATCTTAAAATTAAACTTTGAATACTAAAAATGAATTTTGTTTTATACCAAGCATTGCAGATGATAGTATGCGTTCATTATTTCCCACTACATATAATGTTATGTTCGTTTCTTTATCCAGTTAATTTGATCTACCTCTGGTGGTATTTGTTTTGCCTAATCTTCGACCTGTGATTATTTGTGCATATTTCGTGAAATGGTTTCAGCACGAATGGGAAAATAGCGGAAGTCCATAAATATTCACAACAGAATAAGTCCAGTTATAAGCACTTGATCACGATAACATTACGTGTCCGCTTTCTGTTCTTTCGGATTTCCGAACTACATGTACATCTCAGCTCTTTCACGAGACTTTTTACATTCCAAAGCAGCAATGATTAAATCAATGTAACATGACATGAAAAAAATATATTAACTTTGAAATATGACATTTGAGAAATTATAATAAATTTATTCAATGTGCTTTTGCCTGTTTTAGATGTGGTTATTCACGAAGTATCCAAGACAGACCAGATGAATGAAAAAACCAAGGACACGTTACGATCTGTATTGATGACGCGTCACGTCCATCCCCATCTGAAGAGGAGGAAAAACTCCACACGTAACAGCACGCAAGAGTCAACATCCACAGTACAAAGTATGATATAAAAAAATCTTTATTTTCTTATATATCAAGGTATTCTTGATTTCTTTCTTAAAAGGAACAAACTTTAATTTAGCAGAACATTTAATGAAGTTGTTGAAAAAAATGCAAATTATGTTTTCTTTTGTACAGCGGGAAGATCCGGAAAACATCGGTATCCAGAAGAGACGAAATACTCGAACGGAATAAATTCAGATACAACCCCTCTAGTCAAAGTAAGTTTGCTTGATAAAATTGTTGTAAACTAATTCGATTTAAATATACAGCTTACAAGTCTTACTTTAATGTCTCGGGAATTTATCGGTCTTTTAATCCTGAAAAAAAAAACTTTAAAAAACATAAATATTAGAGAAATGAGTATTAACAATCTGAAGGTTAAACAGTTTTTTAACGGCAGCGTTATCCAGTTTACATTGTAAGACTGAAACGGGCCTTTTTTCGTCAAGTTTCTGATTAATTATGTGTGCTATTTTTCAGATGAATAAACCATTAATGAGAAAAATTCCTGAAGGCTCTGAGGTAGCAAATGTCTGGGTAGGTGAAGTTGAAGACCTCCGAATGCCTGTCACAGCTTTCATTCGACTGTCAGAGCCAAGATTTATTGGTGATCTCACGGAAGTTAAACTACCAACAAGGTTCATTTTTATTCACCTTTCACCTCCTGGTGTCACTGGAAATATTTTTGAAATTGGAAGGGCCATGTCAAATATGATGGTGGATCAGGTTTGTAATTTTGAATGACATTTCTGCTGACATATTATTAGACAATTTAATAAATGTTTTCTCCCAATATATATTTGAATTTATTCTTTTGTGCTGGTCAAGAAATTTCTCTTTTTTTCACCAAAAACCTGTCACTTATAATGTGAAGGTCAGATTATCCGTAAGAATTTCTACAAAATACTTGAAAACTGAAACATAGACTATAAAAAAGATCATTTTTATCAAATAAACATGAAATAATAATCGGCATGTTATTTTAAATCCAGCGAAGTGAGCACTTTGTTGTTCAATTGTAGTCAATGTATTTTTCTATCCCACTATGCCGGTGTTTTTTTTTGTTTTTGTTTTGTAGAGGTGTGCCGCTGAAGATCTGAACCCCCGCCCTTTTCATATGTTTCCAATTTTCAAATTTCATATGTAAAATGAATAAAAAGCAACCCGAACACATATTGGGAGATCGAAAATCCCCCTTTTGAAAATGCAAAATATGATTTTTAGCAATTGTTTTTAATGCAGGCGATAATTTATTGGCAGATTCCCCTTTCAAAAGTTATATATCTACTTACGAACGAGTATGTATGGATCCGACTTTGAAAATAATGTTTTGCATTTCTTTATTTTAATTCATGTGCCTGCACCATGCTTTTTGGCCACGAATATGTTTATTTTATATTTGGCTTTGTGTTTATGTTTTCTCCGTTTCTTATCATTATCTTCTTAATGACCATATCACATATTTCAATGTTTATTTCATATCATATAATACGGAGGTGTGAAAATTCTACCTTACCCAGCGGCACGTCCCTATCTCGTCATAAATAGGAAGAGACCCCGAGGTACAGATAAATCTTTGCTCGTTTTAGTAGGCCGCACCATTTCATATAAGAAAACTCTACAACTATTCATGTTTTTTTTTAGATTTTCAGTGAAGTGGCCTATAAAGCGAAGACAAGAGAAGATATAGTGAATGGGTTTGACGAATATTTAGATCAAGTCACGGCGTTACCACCCGGACAGTGGGACCCTGAAATACGTATAGAACCTCCTGTAAAAGTACCATCTCAGGTTTGTACTATGTAGACTAAGAACCGGGTATATTGTTTTTCATTTGTCATAATTTATCTTTAAGAGACATATTATTTTGATTTTGATTCGGCAAACCAATTTTTTTTGTCAACATTTCTCATATCAAAAGAGTTTGTGGATCAAATCCTTTGTTCCATTTGTTTTCGATTTATCTTTTAGTTTGTTTCAAATTTTTCTTGTCTATTTAGACAATGTACTTTTAATCTCTCACATGAGTATATTACACTGGACTCAAAACAGATTGCATTTACATATATGACTAACCGGATTATTTTTCTTCAAGACTTGGAATAAGACCATTATAGAAAGTAATAGATTCTTCCTTAGAATACAAGTCTATTTCAGTCTTTAACGCTTTTATTAACGTTAGAGGAGATATCGTCAGACTGTTTTCATCCCTATTACTTATTATAACAATATTTCATTATTTGTGATTTAAAAGTAACAAGAATGTGCTCTCTCTGACATAGAACATTGTTTTTACTTGGTTATAGGAGCCCCGGAAATCCGAGCAGGCTAGTGAAGCTAAAGAGGACGAGGAACACGGGGATCCCTCATTGGTTAGAACAGGAAGGTATCGTACATTCTATATACCACATTTAAACGTTTATAAAACTTATATGAAAAATGAAATAAAGCGAAGAATACTTGTATAGATCATCTTCAACTGTTTATTATTTACCTCTTGTGTTGTTATCGTTGGTATTATTCTCTGTGATTTAATATATAAGCGTTCTTGACCCAAGTTTCCATAAGCTAAATTTTGAAAAATAATATGGCGTATATGCAAGAAAGAAAAGATCAACATCTTACATGCGTTTATGACAAACATTCAAAAGCCAAATTTAACTGGTTAACTGCGCTTTTCTTGCCTCACCCCCACCAGACACGCGAGGGGCCAAAAACAGGAAGACCAGTCAAACTCGATGAATCTCCAGCCACACCCATGGACATACTGGAAAATATTGTACATGACATAATAAACAGCGATTAATATAAAAATAGGAGATGTGGCATGATTGTCCATGAGACAGCCACCCACCAAGTGACAGTAGAATTTTAAC
>JAULBM010296678.1:0-15188 GCA_032357055.1 Geukensia granosissima | reverse complement strand
GCCACCCACCAAGTGACAGTAGAATTTTAACTTCTACATGTCCCATTATGGCCTTCAACAATGAACCAGAGTCCATAGTCTTTTAATAATTCAATAATTTTTCTTATTTAATTTTCGTCATTTCGACAAAACGAAAGGGTATATTTTACTGTTTTAACAAGAATGTAACATTTTATGTTAAAATACTGAATTTTTATGTGTGTTTTGTTCAAAACAGATATGGTCGCAACAAAACATCACTAAGATATTTTAACCAAACATTAATTTTGTACTCAATAGATCATTAATTGAGCAAAGTTTGGTTGTGATGTTTTTGTGCGATTTATATTAAAATCGACAAAATTCTATCAAATTATGTATCCAAGTAACTTAGTTCTTAGTAATTGAATATTTAAAGCAACTTCTATGTGCCATATCACCGTTGTAGAACCAATTAAACTAAAAATCTGTTGGATTTTCTTTTTATTCAAATCAAAAAATATAAAATAATAGATATAAGCCATTTTTCATTTTTCATCCAAATTTGGCCTTAACTACCCTTGTCATTTAGATTGTAATCCACCTTAATCCAAAATGATTAGGTAGGTGGTAGGATTTTGTATATCATTCTCCTTTTTCTCAAACTTGGTAATTACTCGCAATCCAATTTTATTTACGGAAGTACCGCGTAAATGTAAAAAACGTTTGTTTCCGGTATAGAAACGTCAATTTTTCCGGGATTTTATACCAAAAACCATATGTTGCAAGAAGACTCTTCCCTAGGGAAAACCCATATAAAAATTTAGTTCCAGTAATTTAGAAATGGGTTGGGTTAATAAGAATCTGATTAACTGGGTTAACTTTTAAAATACAGAACAAAGAACAACCATATGTTTAAAAAAAAATTAGAAAAGTTTAGAAATCATTATAAACTTAGATTATTTCAAAGATTACATGAAAAGACCACTTTTGTGAAAATAATTTTAGGCAGTTAGTTAAAATATTTTTCAGGCAGCAATTAATAAGTTTATAAGTTACCGAAATTTGAATAAATAACAGTATTTAAAAATCTATGAGGCTGTACAAGAAAAATATTAAGTCACCCTGTTCATTGTCTAGATATAAACTAATCAGACATCCGAGTTGCATTTAACATTAAACAGATTGTTCACTTAGTTAAATCTATAAAAATCATTAGTTGTTTGAGGGTGTTTTATATTTAATGCAAGCCTTATGCGGGAGCTGACCGTAAATCAAATTACCGTTCCACCTTTAACAAAATCGTGATATACCATGTTATACTTGCAGTACAAAGAAATAAAAATCATTTGGGCATAAAATTTGCAAAATGTATAAAATGTAAAATTGAAGAATTGAAATAAGGGGAATAACCTCAGTCATATTTACTGGAATGGCGTATCTGGTTATTCACTACTGACTATGTGAAATAATATAATATAAATAATCAATCGTCCAGTGTAGAATACTCAATAAGGAAAAATAAAAAAATAAAAAGTGAAATCTTGAACTGACACAAGTGGCTATAGACTTCAAAATTGAAAATGCTCAAAGTAATTATCTTAACAAAACATTACATGTACCATTTAATCCGCTTTAGGAATACGGTTAAAAGAAATAGAATTATGATTATTTACTCAATAAAAGAAACTTTTTAAATGAAGATCATCAAGTTGGCAGTGATATTTCTGCCGAAAATCTAATCTATGTTATATATTTTTGTTCACCTAACTCCTTATCTACCTTCACAAAAGATTTTCCCCTATGGTTTGTCATTTTCGTTATTTTAAAGAATTTTCAAGGTTGGAGTGTTTAGTCACTTGCCAGTGATTCCAGATTTGACCTCATAATTAACAATCTATTTATAGTTCCCATCCCACACTGTGAATACCCATTATGATTGGAACTTCTGCCTAAGTATTGAACAAAAAGTTGATTGGTTGTTGGTTACTTGATGTTAAGTTTGCAATATTTCATGTAGTCATATATCTAGAACAGGAACAAGTTCAATAACTGTCAAATTATCCAAAGGTAGGGTCGGATGGTTATAAGAGAGCACAAAAGACCTCTGTTGGCCGGGATACGACAAAACGAGCTTCAAATGATTAGATGTTGATATGACATTGCGCACGGTGTAGGTACATTCTATTCACGCCAACATTTTCCAACTTGATCAAGTCCAGTGAAGAATGTGAGATCAGAAGCGCATAGTTCACAGAGACAAGATAAATTTGAAACAAAATTAAAGATAAAACGAAAACAAAAGGAGCAAAGGCTTGAAATCCAAGAACTTCTTTACAAAACAGGGGTGTGATCAGGTGCTCCGGAAAGATTATGCTATTAAACACTTGGAAAAAAGGAAAAATTTGAAAAATCCATTACATATTTTTATATCAGGAAAGATTCTTAATATTCAGTGTAACCTTTCTGAAAATGCGTTTGTGTATCAATTATTGATATAAATATGTAACGCATTTCATAGCAATTTGTTTAAGAATAGGCGACAAAAATGTAATATTTGTCATTAGCGTTAATTAATGAACTTTGCTCGTTAAGTTAAGATTTCAACAGACACTTATGTTAGGACAGTGTCACCTTTAAAATAAAAAATTCAAGACTTAAAGGTAGCCGTCATCCCAATTATCATTTTGTCTTTCAAAATCCCCGGACGAAGACCCTTTGGATCGAAAATTTGGGAGACAAATTTATTTTTATTTTCTTTGTGTTGTACATTTGCATTGTTTACGTTTGGTTTGTTTTTACCTTTTACATGTGGCTACCTTTAACCTTAATCATTTAGTCTTGCATTGTCACCTTTGTCCAACATAATCAAAATATTATCATTTTTATATTTTTTTTAATGTCCTTTCATCTTGCCCTATGCTTGAAACTTACGTCTGATACGTTCTGAAAACATTTTCAAATAGCATAATTATCTAAAAAAACTACATCTACATTTTGTTTCCAAAATACGTACTCCAAGCGAATTAAACAGTGGAAAGAGTTTTTTTAGTAACACTCATTTCCAGTGCTGCACCCATTAGAAAAATTTTGGAACTTGTAGAAATGTTTTCTTGTTGGAAATTGTACATGCTAGTGAATTATTTACTAATATGCATATTTACATTCGTACCACAAGTTAGATACATTTCAATTTGTTAGCTTCTTCTTAAGTGTAAATAAGTTGTTATAATTTATAAAAAAAAAAGCGTCTTGTTTTCGTCGTCTTTCTTATAGACTTACCTGTAGCGATATCAGACGCAAACAACTTAGATCGTAGTCTGACAGTAGCCTGGTTTACAAATATTTTATTATTCTATTTCTATTTTCAGAGCACAGTAATGACACCAACTGTATGAAGTTTCGATTGCCAGAAGAATCCCAGTCTGGTAAAGTTTTGACTGGAGCAGATGTATTCGTTTATATTACAAACAGACAAAAGCGATCCGGCGAGAAACGTGGGAAGCGAAAACGTAGGAGAAGAAGGCGTCAAAGAAAAATTAGTATTAGAGTTTCTTTGTTAGATGAAGATACACAACAAAAGAAGTTTATTTCTCGACTTCGGTTTCGGCCGAACCGAGATAAAAAGTGGTATAAACTAGTCTTGCCTTTCTCAGTAGTTCAGCAAGTCAGTAGATCAAATGAAAGGGATTTAAATCTTTGTATAGACTGTAAAAGATGTAACAGTAAAACCAGACTTATATTACCATTAAAAACCTCTAAGAAACGACTAAAATTTCTGAAAACCAAGAATCAAAAACTAGAAAATAGAAATGGTAAGTCGTTGAAACTCCGTAAGAAAAGACCGTTTTTAATGTGTCATACGTCAGAAAAAACAGTTCAAAGAACACGACGAGACACACTTACGTGTTATAAAAACAACCCTTTGTCCCATTGTTGTAGACACCAAGAATATATACGTTTCTCTGACATAGGTTTAGGGGACCGGGTAGCATATCCGGACGGGTTTTTAAAGACACAATGCATAGGTTCATGCTCACATTTTAATTCCAGTCAATTAGACACCAACAATTTACCTTCAAGACAATGCGTTGCAACTAGGTCAAAACCGTTGCAAACTGTTTTAGTTTTCGATAGTACTGTTACATATTTAGACATTCCAAACGGACATATTGAAGAATGTGGTTGCTACTGAAAATGAAAGGAATGCTCTGGGTTGCGCTTTTAAAGGAAAGAAATGTATGGAATGTTTCTGTTCTAACGAAAAAAAAGACGATGATCTCAAGCATGTGTGAAAGTATTCCGCTTAGATTATATCACGTGGGCATATGCTGTGTGGTTCCACCGACGGAATACAAGAAAGATTTCTGTGATGTTTTACCCGGTGGTTATCATAGTGTGTGTTATGCCGCACTTTATCCATATTGAGGTATTGATGATTGTTGTCGATATTTTTGTAAATGATATTTTACTTAATTAATCCTATTCCCATTAAAGGATTATTTTTACATTTATTGTGTCTAGATTATGTTAGAGAATGTAGATTTTAACTTAACAGTTAAAGAGCCATATTTATACCCGTTTTAAAATTTTCGTGTATTTGATCAACATTTTGGATACATCTGAAAACTTTCCAAAAAGAAAATTATTTTTTCGGACAGTTACTTTTTAAATTGTTCTGGTATGCAAAAATGTATTAAGTATTTCATGTTTAATTCAATTTTTTACAAAATCCTACAATACGTCTTTTATATGTACAAGAATTATTCTTAAACTCAAATAAGTTGTTGTAACGTTATGATATATCGTCGCAAAACACACATATTTTACTGAAGAAACGTTGTGTTTTATGGAGACATAAAATAACCGGGTATTCATTATACTAGGAAAAGTCTGCAAATATTTTATTTGATTATTTTTATCTATTCAAGGTACAAACTCTATAATTTTGTTAAATTTTGCCAAAGTCCATCTTCATAAGAGATGTGCCTTGGAACAGAAATAAGTTTTGTTATAAATTAATGACTTTTCTCCTTTTTACAATGTATTCTATTGCAATTAGATTTTCCCTGAACATGGGAAAAATGCAAATTTAGCATGAACTAAAACTCGTAACATAATTTAAAAAATATGTATTTGTAGGCCTTTCATTGGTAAACTACCTTTTGCATGAATATGATGTGCTCTTTTGACTGACCCTAGCTTCCTCATACGTAGAGTGGCAGACTTAACTGATTGATAGAAATATTTGACTACAACATTTGATAATTTATCTTAAAACGTGTAAAATTGTTTTAATTGTATTTTAGTGCTACCATATTTCACAACGTTTTTACGTTTAGCGTTTTTTTGTCAACAACGTATACAGCAATTATAAAGTTTTATAACGTTTAAGCAACGTTATACAGTTGCTTGGTATTTCATTGCGACAAACGAGTAAGGTTTATTCGATTCATTAAACACCGGTGAACAATCTGTGATTGCGAATGATTGGCATTTTCCATATTATTTATACATTATGAAGTTTATATTATTATAGTTCTGAAAACAATGTGTTCATTACTTCATCTTTGTTGCATTTACACAACAAAATTGTGCTTGTGTTTCTTTTCATTTGTACCATGACCGCGCTGCTGGCAGCTGTTCCATATTGGGATGTATACGACGGCATTATGACACATATACAATAAGAAGTTGACCTCTTCTGGCATTAACGTTCACCCGGATTAGAGTCTTGTCTCTTTGGACTATGCACTTTAAATCTCACATGGGTATTCGACACTGGAATCCTTTTGAAATATATATAGGAAGAAATAAAATGGGGAAAGATTAATCAGAAAGTGCTTTATTCAACGGTAATTTGCGGATATTTGCAAATTATAAATAATTGATAAGAATTATCACAGAAAAACTTTAAATAGTTAAATAATTATTAAGTTGTGGTAAGTATTTTTCACCAAAAATAATCATTTCACAGAAGTATCATGAGGTCCACCACACCAGGTGTCAAAAAACCAAAAAAAAAAAACGCATTTATAGAAGTGATATGATACATATTATTTTGTGATTATAAGCCTGATTTTCTATTATTACTGGGGTAAAAATTACTTAAAATTCCTTTCATATGAATATTGATCATGCTGCATATAATTAAATTTAATTTTCAAATGAAAATAACCAAAAGCAAGTGGTCCACACGAGTATATCATTAGGCGAAATTTTAGTGATTTTTTCAAGGCATTTATTAGTGACCACCTTAATAAAACCACCCACTTTGAAAACAGAAGATCAACTTGAAAAAATATGGCCTTTTCATATTTCTAGAAATCGCAAATAAAGATGGAAATCTCAGTACGGCTCTAACTTAATAATAAACGTGTTTACATTAATAGGGCGTATAGTAATTGCTTAATATATTAATACAACCGTTTAGAAGAACAAAAAGCTCAAGAAGTAAAAAATAAATATACAACTTAACAGTTTTGTTATATATGTTTTGTAGTGCCCATTGAAATAATCAATACGAAATTGTTTTGATTTGAATAAGGTCTTATTTAAAATATTCGACAGGCTTTTACTTTCTTTTTTGCATATTGTATCTTTTTATTCTATCATTAATGCATTCAATATAAAATATGAATACGGGTGTAGTTTCACAATTAATTTGCTATATTAATTCGCGTGTCGTTTTTATAAAATGAGCGAACCTACTACAGAAATTTACACAGATCTGACCATAACAATAAAACTTAATTTTTTTGCCATTAAAGCAAATACAACTTTTAAACGAAGTCATATATAGCATTTATAAATGTTGTAAACGAAACATCCATGCTTCTCCTGTTGTTATGATATTTGACGTCATTTCCTGTTAAAATCATTACTAGTGTCATTATTATGTATTTGTTTATATTTGAATGTTTTTGTGATAAATTTGTCCTTTTTGTTTTAAATGAAATTGTTTTGAATTAAATATATTTAATATGAAATACATTATCTGTTGTTTTCCATTTGTTATATATTCAAAATTGGTATATTTGTATTTTTGAGTTATTATTTTTATGCTGTCATTACAGGGTTCAAGTATAAACGGAAACACAAGATGAATTTACACAAAATAATGAAATACATTTAAAATGTATTACAAAATACATATATCAGTTTGATGCACAGTTTGGCAATTTCGATCATGGACAACTCGTCAGCAGTGCTCGAAGTCAAAATATTGGTTATCCGGTTAAAAGTACAAAGAAAATTTATAAGCACAAGCATTAGAACAAAACAATCTAAAAAAACAGGTGTCCAAACTAAGTTATAGGTTACTTCTGAATCAAATGAAGAGCCTAAGAAATATATGATAACTTTTTTATCAATTTTGAACGGGAAAATGACAGGTAATTATGTAATGAGTCATGCCAAGATAATAAATTCTGGCTATTATAGCAAATCGATAATGAATACCCAAGAAAAACGGCACTGAGAGACAAAAACCAAAAAATCTACCTTTTAAATAACACGGATTTACCAAAAACGAAAACTCACAAGGCTAGATGATTCGTGTTTTTAAGACATTCTTTACGTCGTTCTTTGTCAAGAACGAAAACTGACATTTGCAGTATATGCTGAAAAAAAAACAACAACACAACTTTTGCCGCATCGCGAATAAAAAAAATTGGCGAAGTGCGTATATGTATCTTGTTGATTTACTATTTGGTTTATTTTTTATCTTTGCATCTATACCAATCATGTGATGATAGCGGTAAGATGTATGCATTTCAAGCGGATAGAAAACAATCGCCAAATGGTATGTTGCTTCACTATAAAATCATTTAGCTGAAATAAGACAATCAGGAGCTTTTGAGGATAGCATCCCATATATATGTAAGGCCTTGGATAAAATTGTAAGTTGGTTTAATGTAGTTTTGCCAATATGGAATTCCACCCTTATTTCACTGATAGCTGTCCTTTTCGGTTAATTTGGATATGAGTTATTTCATTTTGCAATGTCTAGATACGGCTTTGCTGTGATTTGGTTCTTATGCTTCTGATGAGGCGTTACACTTAAAATGTACATTTCTGACATACATTTTATTATATAGTTTTCTTGTATGTCGTGGAACTGCCTCGGTAGTGTAATGGTTAACGTGCACGCATCGAGTGCGGAAAGTCGTGAATTTGATCTCCGAGTCAAACCAAAGACATTGAAATTGGTAATTGGTAAAATCCGCTAAGCAGAATTTAGGAGTAAAAGCAAAGACAGGTCGACCAAGAGTCGGAATAAAGTGTCTGAGTAAAGTTACATGTCTTCTTGCGGACTGTTGCTTTCTTGAGCTAGCATGTTAAAAGTACGGCTTAGCGTGTCGTCGGTCTAGTACAAAGCAGTGTTCATTCATTATCACTCATTAAGATGCTCTCATCCTGAACATGCATGAAATGTTTGCCGCTGGGTTTTAAGCACCATTCAGTCAATCAATGAATCCTTTGTCATATGGAGGTTGTAGCTTCCTCGCGCATGAGTGTATGCTTTTATTTATTTTCGGATACTGTTGTGTGTTTAAAGATACAGTTTACATCTTTACAATATTATAGTTGGTATTCTCTGTATTGGATTGTTGGCGTTCATTACATGCACATCATGGACTGTACATTCAATTAAGTCCATGAATGCAACCTAAAATTCATAAAGTGTGACTTTTATCCTTTTTTAACCCCAAGCTTGTTCGATGAAGTATATACTAAAAGCGCTTTACAAGCAGTAGAATTTGGCTGTTGAACATTTGTTATAAAGGTGTGTAAGTTGTGAATCTTGTCTCTGTGGCAAATATGAAAATGAAAAGATATGGGTAAAATGTCAGAGTGACTGATTTCCAACCATAAGAAAAACAGAGGGAATTTAAAAATATAGAAGTCTCCACAAGGCCTTCAAAAAGGGTGGAATACCTAATCGCCCCAAATAAAAATCGTCTAAACGTAAAATAATACTGATCTTACTTAAATATTATAAAAAACACGTAACAAAACATTTAACATAAAGATAAACCTTTAACCACTGTTCATGACTTGGGACAGGCACATGAGACATACTAGTTTGGAGCGCACAGAACCCTCCTAAACGAGTGGAAAAAGGAAATAATGAGAGAACACCAAAGCAGCAACTAACGAACTACAAAAATCAAACCGAGAACCACCAAATCCATCCAGAGAGTACCTGAGTTACAGCAATTATACTAATCCAAAATACATGCAAGAAGATAATACCCCTCTAATGAATTCTCGAAGTTACTGAAATCAAGCTCATGGCAATATTACTTATTATAAAACATCAAGTCTTTAAACAGGAGATGTCATCAACCACAGAATGTCTGATGATTTTATTCTGTGTTGACAATAAACTTATACAATGCCACATCTTAAATATTTGTGTAAGAAAGCGTTTATTCAAATCTGTATCAACAACAACCATTTTCAATATATTAACTACAACATCAAACTTATAGCCCTTGTAAATAAGTTTGTTTAACGGAAAAGTGAGTTTTCAATTTAAATGCTTTAAATGCAATGTTTTATAAAATATAGGAAGTGATACACCATGTCGTATCAGTATTCTTCTTTTCAGCTGTATTTGTTTTTATTAAATCTTTGTAAGGGTTTAAAAATTTTGTTCAAGTTTTGAGAAGCTTTTGATTTATGTGTCCCTGCTGAAGTTAACCAGTAGATGCAAAATGGAGATTGCGATTTTTTGGTGCAAACACAGGCAAACCTGGCTAGTTGCAAAATTTAAACCCCATACGAAGGAGCTTAAGGCATGTCTCCATCTAGAAATCTGTCAAGCTTATCTCGACATGTAATGGGCATGGGCAATATTTCATAAACAAACTTCACCAAAAACAAAAATAAAAAATATGGACCTTACTAGCTTTATAGATTTGGATTTAAAAATAGAACAGGGTTGTTTATGCATTAAAATATTTTATAAAAGACGCGATTTTTCTTCCACTATATTTTACTTTCCATTTTCGCCATTAACCCCTTCGTATAAACTGAACATTTCATAACTAGTTCCGTTTACCTGTGTTTGCACTTAATTGTCCGATTTTAATAATTGCAAACTGGTTAACTGTTGAAATTATAGCAGGCATCGCAAGACTTTCCCCAAAAATCAAATAACCGTTAAAAAGGTTTAATACAAAAATACGGCTGCATATGTGACAAGTGAAATCACATCCTAAATTTCAATATAAAATATCAATTAGAAAATGATCCATTGAATGTCGCTGTTCTGTTAAACAAACTTGTTCACAACGGGTACAGTTTCGATATTGTTGTCAAGACATAAAAAACTGACTATTAATAACCTTCTCGATAACCTTACACAGATATTTATCAAACTGACATTGCAACCATCTGTTATTGACAACACTATATGATTTCTTCGGACAAACTGTGCTTATTTCGTCTCGTTTTGCGAGGCTTTGTGGCTTATCATAAGGAATATAAGCTTTAGCTTGCTTTCAGTCATGGAAGCATTTCTTAGAGAGATATCATCTTTTTGCATGTATTTTTGTTTAGTTCATTTACTGTATTTCAGGTACTCTCAGTTTGATTGGGTAAATTTCTGTTTGCTTTTTTTTTGTCTGTTTATGCTGTTTTCATTTATTTTTTACTTTAACCACTTTTTAGGGGAGTTGTCCCAATAAGCTCTATCTAATAAAGCCTGTCTAAGACCAGTGTAGAATACCCATTTGAGAGATTAGAAGTGAATAGTTCAAAGAGACAAGAAAAATTTGAAACATTTAACAAAAACAAAAGAAACAAAGGCTTGGAATACACGAACTTTCTTAGCAAACAGAAGCGGGATAAGATGCTCCGGAAGGGTAAGCATCTCCTTTCTTGCGCGCAACACCCATCGAGGAACAGTAAGGTTTAATCCAGGATAACGTCAATTAAAATCAGACATTGTGGTCATTGTGGTCATTGGTTTGGTTTTGTGTTATATGTGTCAATATATGTGCATTGTTTTAATATTTCAAGGTAAGAGCAGTATTATTATACGTCTCCACGTTTCATTTACTGTATTCGGGTTGTATTAGAGTTTTCACAAGGAGAGGTATTCCACCCTTGTTGAAGGCCTTGTGGAGATTTCTAAATTTGTGAATTATGTAAAGAGAAAATGCTATGTAGTGCAATTAGTTTGCTCCTGGTTCAGCACCTAATACTGACAGGTACTAATAAAGGGGAATGTTATGACAAAATTTGTTGATTATAATTTTTTAACATTTGAACATTTTCGGTTGGAAATGAAGGCAATGTTTGGCTTTCAATATTCCAAGATGCAAACAATTTTGTTAAAAGTTCAAAAAGGATCATCCAGAATGTATTCTGCAAACGGGAAATGACTAAGGGAAAAATGGCAAGTAGCTGACAAACTCAAGGAATCATGAAACTGACCAAATCAAAGAACTACGACTGTAGCTGTACAATCTTCGATATTTTATATCTTCCTGTGAATTTTCAGTTTTTAACACCTACTAATTATAATGACAATAGGATCACCTAAGGTCACGTTAACATAATTTCTACCTTACTTTGAATGAGGCAAACAGGACAACAGCTATTGTCCTTTTTTATTCTAAAGTTGTGTTGTCACAAGGTAGAATCAAAACTTATATAAGACTGGACTTATTCCCTTTAATAAATTTTCCCTTCCTGACAGGTACGCCTCTTTTGTTCCTTCATACGGTGTATATATGTTTCATCTTGTCTGTTCATCCTCGAGTATGCTGTGATTTTTTAGATTTTAATGCAAGTATTCTTAGTATTTTGAGTCAATTATTAAGTCAGTGATTTCGTTACTATAAATTAGTTAAATATTTTTCAAATTCTATAATATTATGAATTGAAAATAATATTTTTAAAGTTTAATTGCATCTACAGAAAATGATAAAAACGGGATATCTTACCCAAACTTTAAATAGAAATGTTTTTAATGAAGCTTGTAAATTAAATGCAATTCATTGGTATTTACCATGTAAATGAGTACACTTATCTCTACATTATTTTTAGATCTTTCAATATTCTTCTTCAGAAGCAATTTTGACTATTTACAGTAAAATTTTCATCAAAATTAATTATTTTAAATTTATATTTACACTTTTTGTCATACATGTTCTCGTTTTTCCTTTTTTTAAAATTTTATTCATGTGCACAATACTTTATTTTTGTGCTATTTATGATATTTTACACCGGAGTTTTTTAATCGATGTCGAAGCTTGAGCGATTCAGATTTGTTATCATCTGTGTTTTGATTTTTGAACTTGCTGTCAGACACAGCGAGGACTTTTTCGAGGTCGGTACATCTTATTGTCCCTTTTCTATTTGTTATTGTCTGCGTACTATGTATCGAATACATAAGGTAAATATACGCTGATTTTGTAGTTTGCTTTTAATGATGTTTTGTCACACCACTGACCCAGTTAAGGGGACTCACACATGCTTATACTCATCACATACTTACATATGTAATCCAGTGGTTGTCGTTTTTTATGTTTAATTGTTCCATTATTTGCATTGTTTACTCATTTGGCCGATAGTTGTTAAAAAAGCAATGTATATTTTTTAAAAGATATTTGATATTTGAATATCGTCATATTTTAATTTTGGGCCTTTTTATAGTTTGCCGTAGTGTGTAGATATGTCAATATGTCTTGTTTGTTTAGAAATTGCTGAGAAATATTTTATTGCTTTTTCCTTGAATCTAAATACTTGCGACAACGTAGAACTGCGTATTTTTTGTCAGCTGGTTTGTAGCGGACTTACATGCAGTGGCAATTTTGTTTTGGCACAGAAAATTATTTAAGCCAAAAGCTTAAAGGTTAATTGGTTAATATTCTTTGTTTTGAAAGAATTAGAGTTTTTGTCTCTAAATGCGACGTCGTAAAACACAAAAATGTGCATTTTGTTAATAAAAATTGTGAAAAACTATAATTTAATTTCATTTCAACAAACAGAAATTGGAAATTGTGTGAAACTATATTTTTTTCACTGAATAATGGACCAAATAAAGCTCTAAACTTTCATCGTCTCTCTACAACTTTGATAGATTATAAAAAAGGATATTTGACATGATTGTCCATGAGACAGCTATCCACCAAATGACAGTAGAATTTACATTTCTACAGGTCCGATAATTACCTTCAATAATGAACCGGATTCCGTACCAACGGAAAATGTAAAAGGTCCAAAAACTACAAAATGTGAAACTATTTATAAAACACGATAATCGAGTATTGCTTGACTAATAAAAATAATTTGAATTTGAGCAGGTGCAATTTTATTTGAATTCAATTTTCATATCAATGAATGCACGCTCATTGAATCCAAGACATGTAACTGTACAGGTAACAAATCACCTGGAATGTTGTTAGTTTGAACGGTTCACTGGGGACCCGCAAAGCAGCATTTTCTGCTTTGTGGGATTATTTTTTTTTTTGCCTTCCAGCATTTGAAACAAATCACGTTTTCTTATCGTTAGCAAGAGAAAAAGCGAAAATTCGTAATTTTAACAGTTAGATCTCATGGATATTAAAAAAGTGGATATTTTTTTTGATGCAGATTTCATCTTCTTCCTTTCCGATTAAATTTAGAAGATGGACGATATCTAGGTTTTTTATAGAACAGTTGTTACATGTACCTTTCGGTGTCAAGTAAATGGAGATTTTCGATGCTAACATCTGATGAAACTGAAATATTATTGAAAACTATATTTCTACCATATCGGTTGGTATATTTAATACGTACAAAGTTATATCTATTCCAGAAAATAGTTCATGATAACACAAGGATGGGCTAATAAAATTGTGATATTATGATGATCGTAAAAGATGTGCAAGTAACTAATTTCGTGTTACTCCAGCTTTAGTTTTTAGTGTAGTGTTGTGTGTTCTTTGTTTGTTTTTCGTTTCATTTTGTTGGCTATGGTCTTGTCAGTCTTCCGACTTACCGATTTCTGTCTGCCCCTTGGTATCTTTAAAATCCTTCTAATAGTTATAACGTTCAATTTGAATTTAATGTTGTTCTTTAATATTTTCAAAAGTTCCTTTATAGAAGTTCGTTGTCAGACACGTTTACTATACGATTCTTACGTTTTTCCATAAAAACCTTTGATTTCGTGTTAACAATATCTATGAAGTCAGAAGCTTAAGATATATGTCTTTTTCGCCCGAAATGTTATGTTAAGCTTGTTTGCAGTTAATCAAATCCAAATTACAGCTTAAAATTGAGTTTGCAAATTGTTTGTGTTATTGTTCTAATTTCCTTTAGGACAATTGGACAATTGTAACTTTGTTTAGATTTAATGTTGGTAGATTAAACATGTATTAATGAGGAAGCATGTCCTGTAGAACAAATAGTAAGAACGTTAGAAAATGCACAATGATAACCTTCCTTTCATGCTATATTTGAAGGTTTATTTGTTGTAAAAATCAATTCTGAATGACAATCTGCGTAGGAGACATTCAAACAAAACAATTGCAAGTTACATGTAATATATCAATAGCTAACCCGGGAAGTGTCCTGTTAAAAGGACTTCGAAGATACCACAGGAGCAGACAGAAATCGTCGGAAGACAGACAAGACCATGGTCAACAAAATGAAACGAAAGACAAACATAGAAAACACCACACTACACTGAAAACTAAAGCTGGAGTAACAGGAACCCTACAAAAACCAGCGTGAGTTCAGGTGCTCCGGAAGGGTAAGCAACTCCTGCTCCCCTGTGTTAATTTACACCTCCTTATTCCTCAACTATGTTGCTAACATATATATTTAAACGTCAGACAAAAAAGTTATCATTTCTTGGCATGCAAGACAATAGTCAATAGGATGGGAGGATACAGAACACAAAGAGGATAAAATAATAATAAATGCAAACTTGAAGTTGTACACTCAAAATTCAACAAATAACGCATAATATGTTTTAATACTACAAACACTTCTAATCAATAAAATGGAAAAATTGGCGAACAACAATTCTTTGAAAGTGACCAATATAGTCGTATGAATCCTTCAAGGAGTCTGCAGACTGTGGTTAATTGATTTTATAATGTTTATCCTTCATTTGCTAATAATTCTTATATGATTTGCGTGTACGGAAACACGCTGACATGATTGGTTGAATTGACTTCCGGTAGCATTTTTTGATTTCGTTTATTTTTCGATAGACGATGTTGACC
>JAULBM010296667.1:0-15189 GCA_032357055.1 Geukensia granosissima | reverse complement strand
ATTTCTCTACGGAGATTTAACATTGAGGGTCGGCCATCTTCGTTTTTGGCGGGAGCGCTTACGTTTGACCTAGATAAGTAATTTAAAAATATCACGCATTTCTTTTGTTCGGACCTCCCCTTGAGATTCTTATAAGAAAAATTACTTTTTAATTTCTATTTCGGTGCGCCTCAAACCATTTTTGCATGTTATTTAATCCTAGTTTAATTGCTTAATTATCACGCAGCTTTGACAATGTGTACTCCCGGTCTCCCGCTAGCGTGTGCAAAGAGCCACTTCCGGTAACCAAATGGCTGACTTTACAATGTAAATTAAAAACTGGGCGAAGCTTGAAATACATCGTGATTGCTAAAAAGTATTATTGCATCTTACTTTTTTCAATCTGCAAAATAAACACCATTTTAGAAGAATACGATAGAAAGTTTTTCTTTCATAACGTTTTCAGCCGTTCCAACAAACTCTGACATAGAGTATAAAATATATTTGAATTGTAATATGACTCTGACTTTGAAACAATTAAAAACAAGACAGGTCAATGTGGAAGTTAAGCGATAAGAAAGTTAATAATATTGTGGAAAAAAAATATAAAAGTTTACGATCGGTATGATTAATTGAAAAAGTCTGCTTAAAGCCATTGCAATATCAAGGCTAAAAAAGGAATCAGACTTGTTCTAAACTCTTTCTATAGATTTTTAAATAAAACTATTTAAGAAATAGAGACAGCAGCAGCTATTTATTATCATTCCATATTTTCTTATTAAAATATCTATTTTGAAACTGACAACAGACTTTTTTAATTTGTAAGATCTTGACAATAATGGAAGCGCTCTTGGCTCTTTTTATTGAAAGATTTGCAGCTTGGGTGGTTCTATGATCCAAATATAACATTTCTTTTTTTAAATAGAATTTTGCCTACATTTCCCACTGTTTAACTGCAAAAAATAAAAACAAAGTCAACTTTTTTATAAAGATATTTTTAGTTAAATAAGTGAGCTTCTGGCATAAAAATAACATAGAAAGCATTTGGGAAACTGTCATACTGAATTTTTAAATGTCAAAGTACTCGTTATCCATGAAACCGAATTTTCATTTGTATTTTTTCTTATTACCGTAAAAAAGTACTTACTGAATTTCACTGGTCTTACTACTTTTGGCACCAAGCTTGTCTGGTGAAAGTAATTCTAGAAAAGCGTTTTACACATAGTTAAATAAAGCTTTTGAATATGTTTAATAAACCTATTTAAAATGTGGATTGTGTCTTTCTGGCATATATTCCATATTCTTTCTTTTTAAAATTAAAAACACGTTTATGCCAAAACTTTGAAAAAAAATTTTTTTTGGATCAATGAACCACCTTCCATCAACTGATAACAATAAAAAAAAAATCAAATGTGCGTTACACTACAAGTACATGACGGATATCTGCTTATTATGTGCAGATGTATGAACTATACAATTTTTGTATAGTGTAAATGCAAATTTTTTGCGATGTTTTTTTATTGCATATTATGAGAAGATTGTACTCAAAATAATTTGAACTACCATTTCGAAATTTTCAAGTAATGCTATGTTACATTTAAAAAAAAAAAACAACACAAAAATATAACTCGCAATATCGTGTCCATTCAAACATTCGGAATGATTAATGCGCGCAATAATTTCTGAATTTACACTATATATGCAAATAACAAAACAAAAGACATTTTATCAGTTAAAAGTCCTACATAATGAACATGTATTTTCCCATGCAAATCAAAACAGTTGCAACGTACCTGGTTCGGGTTGGAACAGTAGTAGTGCACCTCTTCAACTGAAAAAATTAAATGAGATAAAATGTTATATCCAATAAGAAACTGGTGATATCATTTGTAAAACATTCCAAACGTTAAATAAACAAATCTCACTCAAACACATCAATGAAAATGTCATTTTTTGTTTATTTTCTTTTTTAGATCATTAAACTTGTCATAATTAAAATGCCAATTTAATCTTTTAACCTTATAAAATCACTGTCAATCCATCCACCTTTGTCTAACAGGCCGTTGTGATTTATTTATTTCTTTCCAGACTTTCATGTTGGACATATCTGGTTTGGTGACGTTACATGTCTTCACGTATATGTTGGCTAATGAACGTTTCATGTCTAATTAACCATGTTCGACTTTATACAAAGAAATGTGTATTTGTTTGTTATTTTTATTTATTGTCTGTCAAACTGGTACAAAAAATCAGATCTGAAATAATGTCGTGCCTTTCGAACAAATTAGACGCTAATATACTCTTTTTTGAAGATTAGTCAGGGTTAGAAAATATTGTACTTTATCAGGAAATTTCAAATGTACCATGAATCGTCATGCAATCAAGCGCAAAGTAGTCAAAACTTGAGAAAAAGTACAAACAGTGGTATTACAACATATTTGAGAAGGATATATTTAATTATTTTTGTTTTTATGTTCGTATTGTTCAAGCTTGAGTTTTCTGGGTCGTGTTTTGTGCGCTTGGTTCAACGTCTGTTGATCATGATTCTGCTGGTCCTCTGATTTTTCGATTTTTATTTGCCCCCTTTGCATCTTCCAACTCTGTTTTTTTTTTTCGGAGTTGCCATGAACTCTTACTATTATCTAACTCCTTTTCAGAGTTTCTATAAACTGTTTAAATTTTCGGAGCGCTTTTGTTCATCGTCTGTTGGTCATAATTTTTTGGTCTTCTGATTTTTCGATTTTTTTTTTATGTATCTTCATATTATTTTTTCGAAGTCACCATTAACTCTTTAACAATTATCTTACTCTTTTTCGTGGTTGCCATACATTATTAAACTATTATTTAATTTTCTCTTCGAGGTTGTCATAAATTTTTAACTATTATCTAATTCCTTTTCGGAGTTGTTATGAACTATTTAACTATTATCTAGCTCCTTTTCGGTTTTGCCATAACTCTTTTACTATAATCAAACTCCTTTTCGGAGTTGCCATAAACTCTTTAGCTATAGTAACGTAATAAAGAAACTACATGCATTAAAGTGTAAATTATTGAAACCGGGAAATTAATCATAAATATTTGAAAATTAAGAGACTTTGATCATTTATAATTTCAATTGCTTGACCTCCGTTGGCGTTGGAGGGAAAATTGAAGGAGAGGGGAAAATGAATTCACAAAACGACCTTTCGAATTTGACAGGTTTTTTTTAAATCAAAAGAATGTTTTCAAATCTTGATGAAAGGTTCATCAATTAATGTCCATACCTCATTATTGTGTCAAAATGTTGATTTGTCACTGGTTGGGGTAAAAATGTTGTTTTTTCAGTCTGGAATACTGTGATTTGAAAAAAATTAAATTTTCACGAAAATCTGTAAATGTTCGTTGCCTCAATCTTTTGTAAAAATATTGAGTTAATCCTATCCTGTAAATATTAATAGAAAAACAAGCAGTTCAATATTACATGTAATGGAAATTACATAAAGATGCACAGTATCTTTTTTCCATGAGTATCTTATCCAACTCCTGTTCGAATATGCCTTTTTGGAGTTTCCATTAACTCTATAAATATAATCAATTTCGGAATTGGCGTTATCTCTTTTTCTATTATCTTACCCCTTTAACTTTTTAACTATTATCTAACTCTTGTCATTCCACTTGGTTTAAAATTTTTCCTATACTGATCGTCGAGGGAGGATCGCCAAGAACAAAGTTAGATTTCTTTCTTCGCCTTGATATCTTCGAATTATTTATTAATCATTGATGATGCATTTTCCCGCAGCTTAATGGTCGTAACATTATTTTAAGATTAACATAAACTCCTGGAATCACAGAGAAACCTAAGTTCATTGCATTGCAACTGGATGTATTTCCCACTGGATTTGGCTGCCCTTTTTGGTTCATTGAAGTATGAGTATTTCATTGACAATGCATGAAGGTTCATTTAAGTACCGTAATACGTTTGCATCTCGACTTTCCTTTGTTTCGGTTCTAATGCTGCTGGTGCCAAGAGGAAATGCTTTGAATGTACATGTAGCATATCGTAATTTACCATACATAATTATGCAGCATTGGTAAACCTGTTATTTGAACAATCATGTCAAAGATTGCTTTTAAAACCTGAATAAGTTTTTTCGACCGCCAAAGAGTGTAAGGTAAACTGCATTCCGTAGAGATAGGGATGTATGCTTCACTTGCCATCAATTTATTTGAGGGGGAAAGAAGAGAAATCCGCAGCCGTTACCAATCAGTCATAACAAAAATTAGATTCAGTAAACGGACATATTAAATAGACAAGGATGTGCATGACATATACATGCGATATGCGTATCCTCATGAGACTTTCTGTAAAATTTCGTTTCCAGGTTTTAAAAAGTGGATTTTTAGTTATAAAATTTAGAAAAATTTATAACTGTTAATATTTTTTTATATTACAAGTACCTTGTTAATATTGCAGTATCACTTTGACTAAGTATAATAACTATTTAAAACGTATTTAGTTAAAATCTACATTCTTTGGAAAAAAATTCAGACAAGATATTTTATAAAATGTCACTTGTGGGGACAACATATGCAAATGTTTGACAAACATTCCTCTATCTTATGTTTTTATTGTTTATATAACTTTGCTTTATGCATTTTATAGTTATAGTGTCATCTATTTTTATAATTCACATTTATTTAATGAAGCGTACTGATACATTGTAAGTAATGCAATATTTAAAAAATACTTTTGAATTATGGGTAGCATAAATGCATGTTTAACAATTAGGTTTATGAAATTTGATTGGCTGCAAATGTAGCCTAAGTTTATGGCAGTTTTTTATAAAGATTGCTGGTATTTTAATATGGCTTTTCTATTGTTTTTGGCCGCTACATATGTATTTAAATGTTTGGAAAAAAAACCGGTGCAATGAGTGTTTTTGCAATATCCGCAGCAAAGCCTTCTCAATTCTGATTATATCATCTAGAACTCAATTAACTGTATTATTGACATGCCTGTCATATATCAGCATATTATTGCAATATCACTATCAATTTGCCGTTTATCAACATTATTGCAATATCATAATCAATTTGCTGTTTATCAACACATTATTGCAATATCACTATCAATTTGCCGTTTATTAACACATTATTGCAATATCACTATCAATTTCAGTTTTCAAGTTTGTCTTTGGGTAAGTGTTGTTTTATTTTTGGTTGATGCTTGGTGGATGGTAAAATTTTCAGTTTTTTGCCAATTGTTTATTTCCATTTATTCTGTTTGAAGGGAGGTATAGATACCTCCCTATTTATTGCCAATTACCCTTCACATCTGTATTTTGACTTATGAAATTTAACAGATATCTTAACAAGTAGGAGGGCAAATTTGTTTTCATGCAATTTTGTAAAAAATACTTACCCTCCTCCTTGCTTATTTATAATGGTTATTGAATAAAACATGTTGTGAATAGATTCTTGGCAAGAAATGCCTTCTAATAACCTCATCAAGGTGGGGATACAGTATAAGACAGAGGACAAAATCACTTGAGACAGCTAGGGTAATGTAAGCTTTATTGATACACGTATTATCTCCTGAAAAAAAGTTGGTTGTTTCCTACAAATTGCTGTGGTGTTCAGTAATTTTAATTCTGATAATTTATTGTAAACTTTTGATTGATGTGAATGTTCCCAAAATAATATTGGTAATGTTAATAATTAGATTATTTTTTCATATGTTTATGGTTTTTAAATAAATATAACAAAGAATTAACAACTTCAGTACTTTTTTATTCAACAACTTCAAAAAATAAATACATCTATATAAAATCATAATTGCACATAGTATTTTTATCTTAAAAATAATCCCAAAATTAAAATGAATCATAACAATTATATATGACAAGAATCTGACCCAATATCTTTAGCAAAACATTTGACAACAACATTGTTGAATAATGCATACATTTGTTGACTGCTGTAAAAAACACAACATAAATATGTTTGCTAATAAATTACACAACCTACACCCTTTACAAATGAAACATTTTAAATCTATGAATTTGGAAACTTTTTAAATCTTTTTTAAAACTTAATGCTGTTCAGATGGCTATTTCAGGAATGAGTCCTATCATAGTTTTTGTTAACTGCCTGATAATGTATATGGTCTTAGCGTAATGATAAGACATATTTCTGAAACAAAAATTGTAAACAACAGTCTTTTGTATAAAATAAATTTTCATATTTGGTGAAAAACAAATTGCTTTTTATTTAGGAATGGAATGGTTTAACAACACATGGACATGTTGTTACTTTTTGCACTGAAAAAAGATAAATGATTATTGATAATTTTTTGTTACATGTATTAATGCAAGTTTTAAGTAAAATGCGTAGATTGATTGAATTTTTGTTTTACGCCACGTCAGCAGTATTTCAGCCATATCGTGGCGAAAAATGCACAGTAATCAATCATATGAAATAATTAACATGTGGTTAAATTATAAATGACATTTGACCTTTAACTACCAATCTATCTACATAACAAGATAAAATGTTTTTTTTCATATTGTGATTTTTTTAATTTTTTAAATAATCAATTTTTGATCATGGTTTCTTGTATTATTAGCTGTTAATTCATCAAGACAAGAAACCTGATATAGGCATCAGTAGTACATTTTCACCAAACAGTAGATTATGCTCACAAAAACTGTGATTTTTTTATTGCAATCATATAATTAAAAAATCCATATTTTCTATGCTAGACCCAAATTAGGGCTGAACGGAAAATGTTTCTACAATCCTACCCCACTTTCTGTATCTACCTTTTGAAACTTCATAGTAATCTGATGATGACACTAAATTATACTCCAATTCCCCCTTTTCTAACCCTGCGCCTAATCTAATCTGGTCCCCATCTCTCTTTTTCCAACCCCTAACCCCTATCGACCATTTAAGATGTCAATAATCTTTCAAATGATAGGGAATAAAACAGGATTTCCTTATTGTTGATCACCCAGAATCTATATAATTCACTTAAAAGAAAAAATGATTTTGTCTGTGGAACTGTTAACAAAAAAAATGATAATAACTTATAAATGGCTTATGTCATATTCACAAGCTAAAATGGGACTACGAAAAAACAGCCCATCATTAAATCAGTTTATAGGTTTACAGTTTACAAGTTAAACTTATCTTCACAACAGAAAACAAACATCTTCAAAATGAAAATAAACACTACAACAAGATGGAGACAATTGTTAAAATACATCTAAAAGTTACAACAACAGTAAAGTGTTACTAAAATTGTGAACCTTCATATTCTCAACATAATACAGTACAACACACAACAATATGCAGGTTTTTACCTTATGCATCACTCACTTAATTATTAAGCGAATAAAGTGAGCTCATTATGGTAGAAATGGGGTAAAAATTGATTGATGATTGTATCACACTATGATGTTATCCAAAATATTTAGTCAACATGGCGGAATCTCATGAGATTACATATGAAATCACAAAAATGTTGGCATAGACAATACCCTGATGCAGAGAACACAATTTCTACTTCTTTGCTTGCTTTCTTGAGGTTGCACCTTTCTCATAATAATTATTTTTGAATGTGCATTGAGCAAATATTTAAACTCTTGTGTGAACAATGGGCATTAAATTTGCATTGTCAATTTGCAAGCTAAAAAAGTGTCATGTGAAAAAATGTCCTTCCTTTTACATATTTCTTAGGAAAAACCACGAGGACAATATTTCATGGTCATCAATGCGTTTTATTTGGTCCTTAAACTTTATCTTAGGGAACAATAGTACAAGGGGAAAATATTTCATGGGGGACACAATTTCATTCCTATTACAAATTCCCATTTAAATCACATTCAATTCACATTGTATTTCTGTGTTAAGGCAGAATTAAGGTGCACTTTGCAGGTAAAGATCAATAAAATAAGACACATGTTTTATAAAATATACATTGTATAAATGAACCCAATTACATTTTATGTTGCAAGTCCTATGTGAGATTTATTTTAAAATTCAAACTTTTATTTACAGATGAACAATACCCCTTTTTCCTTTCACCTCTACAAGATTTAACAACAGTTCATTTATTATTATATAAAACTCAGTGAAGATTTAAAGAGTAATGTTCACAAATAATACAGTTATTCTACTATAATTGATAATTAAACTGCCAACAATTTTATCTCTTTAACAAGATATCACTATATTTTATTTTTATATTTCTTAATCCTGGGCTCACTGATTTAACGGAATCTTTTATTTCTAGTTTGGATGCTCACCTTATTACATGGTTGAATTTGAATATCTGTCAAGCCTATAAATAACAAACACTAACAAAAGTATGTCTCTTTTATTTTAAGGCTGTACGCTGGTTATATAAACTCGATATAGAAGCAGACTCTGCTTTATTTTTTATTCAGACTCTAAATTTTTATTCTTCCTTGTCAAAAGGCCATACTATTGCTTGTTCTAGGAAGTTTAGGAACAGTGCTTCTATTACAAATTCAGCCAGCAAAAAATCTTATGCTGAAGAAGATATCATGAAATTTTTCAATTCTGAGGAAGACATTGGAAGTTTCTCAGATTTTTCAAACCAGGATTAAAGGTCTTACAAATCAACAGAAAAACTTGCAGCAATGCAGAAGATATTAGTAGATGTATATTCCACACTGAAAGTTAATGAATGTGAAGGTCAAAGTAAGTCTGTTGACGAACATGTTGTCTCAAAATCAACAGAAAGTACAAGTAAAGTACTAAGAAAAAGCCCTGGTTAGATGAGAAAAGGGAAAGTTCCAGAAAAAAAAGCACAACAAAAGGGAATAATTCAGATATGAACTGTCTGGTAGTGGAGTAGAAATTCCTGTCATTGAAAAATGCAAAACTAAAGCTAAAATATCCATCCCTGACAATTTATAGAAATCTTTAAAGAATTGTCCAATAATATAATGACAGCCATTTCTTAGACTCCAAGAAGTCAACCTGGACAAGATGCTGCTTAAACTGACAGTGATAATGAGGTTAATTTCAACAACCCTTTTCAGGGATACAAAATATCTGATTCAGAAAAAGAAAATTTTGCCAATGATATGAATGAGGAAACAGGCTTTAATTACCCAATGCCCAGAGTATTCGAGGATGACTAGAAGTTTAGTGAAAATGCTAGCACTTCTATAGCAACAATGACTGAGAATGTATGTCAGAAAAAGTCTGATGAAAGTACAAACATCAAAAACCTTAAGATACAAGGGTATTGCATGGCACTAGGTCCAACCCAGATTAACCCTGAAATATGATTATTTCTCAAGAGAAAAGCTAAGAGTGATGAAATTCATTCTTTTGATTTAAGGGGGTACCATACACCTAAGGGAAATAACTCTGAATGATCATCTAAACGTTTTAATCATGTAATATTTTATATTGAAGTTAATGCATCTCAGTGATCAAAATTTGTGATGATGAAATTACTATATATCTATTGAAATAATTCCAGAGAGATGTGTGGTTCAAATGTTTTTCTTCTTTCATCAAAGTAAATGTCTAAATAAAATATAAAGAAAATTAAACGAGTGGAATTTATTTTATTGATGGTGTAGGGTACCCCCTTAAACCAGCTTTATCAATCATATGCAATAAGGTACAGTATGCTTTTGTTGTTTAGGAAGTAAATGTGAAAATAGTTTCGTATTCCTATACACTTAAGCATTTATTGGGCTTTAAAGAATTCAATTATTAACTTGAGTGAGCCCAGGATTATGATATATAATATGACCTTAACCAAACATTATCAGTGATGTAAGGGATAAGGTGCATTATATGAAGAAGCCTAAGGGTTTTGTGGGTTATTAAGTGCCCTCCAATGTTTTTGTTTTAGAAACCCTCCCAGTATGTTTTTTTTTCAGTTCAATAGATGCTTTGAGGTTTTTTATGAGGTTTCTTTTTGGGCTTGGTGTAAAAAGAGACTGATTGTTCTGGGTGTTTGTAATTTTAGGGTTGACAGATAATCAAATTCAGTCAATTATGTAAAAAGGCATGATTCCAAACTAGAAATAAAAGATTCAATTATTTATCCTTGAAGCCCTTGGGCTTCTTCATATAATACACCTTATCCTTCACATCACTAGTACTGATAATGCTTGGATAAGGTCACATTAAATAAGACTGGTACATTCAGTCTGTCTGGAGAATTTGGCAAAGTTAATATCAGATAACACACCATAAATGTGACAACAAATTGATGGAATGCAATTTTTTCCAACTTGCATAAAACAGAAAAAAAATATTAGCATCCTATATTCCAATTTGAAAATTATAATTTTTATTTCTTAATAATTAATATTATTTAATAAATATGCATTTGATTAAAATTTCAAACAAATGAAGTGATATGCTTTAGAAATAAAAAAAAACATGATCAGCAGTTTTAACAATGTTAACATACATGAATACAAATATGATATAAAATGCAAAAAAGTAGTACTTTAAAAATTGATGGTACATGTATTTCAATTATTAATATTACCCCCAAAAAGATTATAGACAGACACAGATATAAAATCAGTTAATGGCATGTCAATGTTTACTAATTAAAGCATGTTAAGTTGCAACAAAACATGTGTCAACTTGTCATTATAATCTCAGATGACACCTGAGGCGAAAGGTCAAAATTTGAGGTTAAAATAAAATGACTAATGCAGTTATCAGAAGTCCTCTGATACAATTTGTGAAAACCAGTTTTTCTGTTTTGGAAAAAGATCTTCAGTTTGTGAATATGTGGTTTCACATTCATGGTCTTTCCGTAACCACAAAACCAAAGGAAATTACACCTCCCCCCTAAAAAATGAACAAATTTTTCTCACTGTGTTAGCCTTTTCTGAGGTGCTTTGCAAGCACACTGCACTATATAACTGCAGCCTTGTGACATGAGAAACTTGTACAAATCACAATATGGTAAAAAGTGTGGACACAGTATTGTGCTAGACACAGTAATATGATGGACAAGGATATTGCATTTTTCAGCCACTTTGACACCTTTAGGCTTAATAAAAAAAAATTGCCATATCCTGTGAAATTGCACTTTTTAGCAACTTTGACCCCCTATCCTGAAAAAACAGTAAGATGTTAAGAGAATCTGATGGCATACTTTTGACAGCCCAATTGATGGCTCAAATGAAAAAAATACCCCATCAAAATCAGATGAAAAAATATTTCATCCCTGTAAAACCACATTTTCAGCCCTTACACCCCATTAAAAAGACAAAAAATAGTCAATGCTGCAATATATTGCTTAAGAGACATTTGTAATAGATCTATTTCTAACAACAAATCCTCATTCCAATCTTATGAACAATCAAATAGTTCGAAATTTGAAGATTTGCCAATAGTTTCACAAATTTGTCCTAAACTTCCTTTAAATGCAATTTATGTGTCCCTAGTGTAAAAATCTGCATAATTTCTTCATTTTACAAAGAACATGAACGATTTTCACATATATTCTGTACATTCTGTCAAGATTTTGGGTTGAGCTAGATTTCAATCCAAACATTAAATTCATGTGGCCTAATATTATGGCCACATTAGATACAAAATTCTCAGTAGACTAAAAACCTGCCAAAAAAAATTTTGACAACTACAACTTTCAAAATAACCTGACATATTTAAAATGCCATTGACAGATAAAACATAATTATGTTACAAAAAAATTGGAATGATAAATTAAAAACAAATAACAATACACATGTATAATACAAAAACTGACAGACATAAATTAAAACACAATGATATCATTTTCAATATGTGAAGCCTGGATTTCCTGATTTCTGATGAACTAAACAATTTTATCCTGCAATTAAGCATTTTATTATACAAATATGAGTGAGGAATATTACAAAGTGATTTTGTACAGTAGCATAATATTGTATCCTGTTATCCCAATGCATTATGAGCTAGCCGGATATTAGATTCACACATCTGCATTCTTAAGAAACGTAGAAATGATGAAACAATTCAACAATTTAAAAAGAAAATCGTCCATTCATCTACCTTTTCAAAATTGCAGGATAAAAACAATACATGTACATTGCCGGAAAATCTCAAATTCATTTGTACTCGCTGTGAAACGGGTAAAAATGTTTGGCGAAGCCTCGCAACAATTTCCCTGTTTCTGAAGTGTGTATTGATATTTTCCGACAATGTATGTGTATTGTATATTTACTTGTTAACATCTGGGACTGGGATAAGTCATATCTTTATATATGAAAATGGAAATATGTGGGGTAAATATCAAAGAGACTGCACTCCAACCACAAGAAAAACAGATATTTAGATATCTAGAGGTCTCCACAAGGTCTTCAACAAGGATCGAATATCTCTCCTTGTAAAAAGCTTTAAATCATCCAATATAAAAACATGTTTATGTAAAATATTACTGCTCCCACCTGAATATTATCAATATTGTACATGTTACAAAACATACTAACACAAAATCATTTCAATTACCATAATTCCTGGGAGAGGCAATTGAGACATGTGGAGGGGTTAAAGTACCTATTTTAGGCTAGAGTCAATGCATCAAATGCCATCATCCATCAAAATTTTTTACATTTTGATCTTCTCTTCTGAAACCGGTAAGCTGATTAGGAACAAACTTGGCAGAGATATTTAATAGGTGGACCTCAACAAGGAATGTAAATTTGGTTCAGATTGAAATCAAACTGGCTTTAAGGGCCAGATAAACACATTCAGACTGACCGATCGGGTCAGAAACCCATTAGGTAACGGAATTGTAATTTGTGATATAAATTATCACTGGATGGTCCTCGACCAGAATTGAATGTGTTGGTGATAGAAAATTCAACATGTCTGCCATGACTCAACTTGATCAACATAGGAGCCTTTGAGACTTTTTGTCAAATATATTCCTGTCAGAAACTGAGACACCAATGGCCTGCAGTTCAATGTGGTTTTCAATACAATACTGACCAGTACAGTATTTTTTGTATTGTATGTAACACTGTAAAATAATCTATATTATACAGTTCAACATATTGAAACAGACGACACACAGACATCATTAGTTATCTCCCCTTTTTGAAACGTACAATACGAAAAAAATAAGGGTTTATCCAGACGTCCAATATGGAATTTCGTAACTTCCGGTTGTACAATATACGAATATATTGGGAGATCACATGTCATAAATAGCTCTTTCTCTGGATTAAAATTACAACTGTATAATAATAAGTTATACCCTACTTTTCCACAATGCATTTATAGAATAATACGTAGTAGCATTGATTTTGTCCCAAAATATGTTTAACATAAAATACCAATTCAAAGATTACTTTTATAACTCAAAGAAGTTTAAACAATGCCCTTATACTTATAAAATTGTCAAGATGAGAACTTTTACATGTTATTTGCATTTACACCTGTCTAATGGTCTGCAAAAATACATATTTTGACAAATTATGTTCCATTTGTCAATTCGGTCTAATTTCAGGTAGCTTTGACATGGAAAATATGTGCACAAGAAAAAAAAAAGCAAAATAACATTTGACAAATGATGAATTTTTCTTCCTTTAAAAAGTAAATGTATCTGTTCTTTTTTTATGGGCACACTTTTTTCTCACAGACAACATGAAGACATTGATCACATATTTTAAATAACAGAAAATGGTATAAAAACTTTACATTAAAAAAAGTGATGAAATCTGTAATGAATATAATGAAAACCTTGGTCATGAAGATGAGAATACTTCATCCTGATGAGATATCTGTTCCTCCAACTCTTTAACTTTTTCTGCCAGAACCTGTGATGCAATCTTCTGGTGAGCATAGGCTTCATTTCTTTCATGTAACTGAAAAAATAACACATTTATTAGTAAACATTTAAAGGTCCAAACTGTAAAAATTTGCAATTTATACTGCAATGGGAAACCTTAGTGGATTGCATTCTTGTACCAAGTTATTATACATGGGGAAAAGGGAGATAACCTTAAATTTGCATGTATAGGTCTCACTATACAGTTTACCTGGAATGGCCCATGGACACAAAAGTTCCTTCAAAACATAAGAAATGCTCTGGCAGGGTTTTATGTTTTTAAAAGATAGTTATGTACCTGTTTTGGACACAAAAGTTCCTTCAAAACATAAGATATGCTCTGGCAGGGTTTTATGTTTTTAAAAGATAGTTATGTACCTGTTTATGTAAAGGTGATATGTTTTTCTAAGAGCTAAATATATGTGCTTATAGGATATTTATAGCAAAATAAAAATAATAATTCCTTGTTGGAAAATATATAGCTTAGTTACATTTGCCACAAAAAGGAGAGAAGTTCTTACTTAACCTTGTGTAAAACATATACCTGTTTATACAGCTTGCATAGACATGATAGATAAATTTCATATTTGTCGAAAATGAAGGTACATTGTCTCAGTGTCATTGTAAAAAATAATTTGAAAAAAATCATTTTTACTTTATAAAATATTCATAATTGTATAAGAAAACCTTTCATTTCTTGAAAAAGTTCACTTAATTAAAAAATTTGCTTTCATTTAATTTCATGAAAAAAACAATCTGAATAAAATAAGCTGTTTGTTCAGCTCCAATTCACTATACAAGTTTGTCACATGCTACATAGTAAATTGAAGTCGAAAAAACACCTGATTTTAATCTGATTGATGAAAAAGGATTATCAAAAAAAAAAACCTCAATTTTTGACAAACTTTGCAAACAAAGAATAAAATCTCTAGTCAAAAACATATGATGTTTGAATGTTTTAGCATACAGAAAAAGAATTTAAATGCTTCTCTATCAGCCAGTGTTGTTCTGGCATAGCATAATCAGTCAAGAAACTTACCAAAAAATAAGAAATGTTTCTTAAATTTGCATATACTTACAAAAAAATTATAAAATTCTAATGTTCCAATTTCAAAGTTTTAATCTTCAGTTAGAGGATGAGTGTGGTTAAGGCCCATTTTTGGTCCAAGAATTTGGCTAAAAAAGAAAATTGGCTAATATCTATTATTTTATATTTTTTGTATTGAATAATGTTTATAAAAAGAAAATCAGAAGGAATTTTTAGTTTAATTAGTTCTACAATGGTTACATGACATACAGAAAATGCTTTAAATGTGAAAATACTAAGAAATTTATTAATTTGATGCAATATTTGATACTATTTTGTCCATTTTAATATAGAT
>JAULBM010296656.1:0-15190 GCA_032357055.1 Geukensia granosissima | reverse complement strand
TCGATGATTTCAAAGGACATATCGTGAATGTTATGTCCAGCCTGGTTGAAATGTTTACCAGTTGGTTCTGCAGATTTCTTTCTAACATAGCGGAGATGTTCTCCTAAACGTTCCCTGAACTGACGTTTGCTCTTACCGACATACTGTTGCCCACATTTGAGGCATGTTATCAAGTAGATAATATTGGATGTCCTACAGTCGCCGATATAATTCTTTTTATATCTCCGGCGTGTGTAGGTACTATAAAAAGTCCTGCGATTGTTTATCCATGGACAAAGGCTACAGTTGTCCTTTTTACATTTGTCTAGTGCGTTTTGTGTAGATTTGCCCGAAATTCCAGGGTTTTTGGGAGGGAATGTGAATTCAGTCCTTACCAATAACTCCTTAAGATTTTAGTTGCGTCTGTACGCGAACAAAGGTTGCTCCCTAAAAACCTCTTTGGTGGAGTCCTTAATTTGCAAAATAGGCCAAGTTTCTTTTATTATTTTTCTGACATCAGGGTTGGCTTTGTTGAAGTTCAGTACTAACGGGACTCGTTTCATTTGAGTTCGGTCAGCCTTTCTACGTGGTTGGAGTAGATCTTTCCTATCTCTTTCAATTGCTTGCTTGAAACTGTTCTGTAACAGTTTGTCATCATAGTTTCTGAATTTGTAATACATGAACAGTTTTTCTGCATGTCTAAGGAAATCTGCATCATTGGTACAGTTCCTTTTGATCCGGAGAAATTGTCCGTATGGACCTGCCTTTTTGCAAGTGTTTGGATCATGTCGCCTGGTGAGGAAGACAGTGCAGTCTTTTCACCGCAACCGAGTACCGTACGAAATGATTATTACGGGGACAATCTAGACTTCGTAGATAAATATTTGGATGATATTATTAAATCATTGAAAGAAGCCAAAAAGGAGCCACACATCAACAACATAGATGATGGACTCTATACAAAAGCGTGCATACCGGCATGGAGAGGACACACACCTCCGTTCAAACACCAATCTACTGTGGACACCAAATCAACACTCAATGGAGTGAGATGTGCTTTAAGCTATATAGTTAATAACCATAGACAAAAAAATATATAGAATAATAAATATTGTACAAAAATATTTATTTTCGTCTGGCGCTTTTTACAATAAAATATTTGAAATTGATTACAAATCTTTTAGCTTCATTTACGTTGTAAGTATAAAACCGGGCATGCTATTCATTGACTTACCTTCTCACAATGTGGCACACTAACCACCCTTTGCTAATATAAACTCTGGCTTAACCGTTTACACATCCACCAGTATAATGTATTCTTAACTTAAAGATTTACAGGTATTCCATATAGTTTTCACTCACAAACGAAAATAAAAATGAACTATTATCTTATCTAGTTTGAATCAATAGGCAGATCAGATACCTATTGCTTATACGGACCACATTATACCTTACAATTCTGGTATTCAAAATTCCTCCCAAAATTTAGGGTTTGATAATAACAATCCAACAAGGATAAAGTTACACAAAACGGATAACCGGATAATTATCTCAAACGGATAATTATCTCAAACGGATAATTACCTCAAACGGATAATTATCTCAAACTGATAATTACCTCAAACAGATAATTATCTCAAACGGATAAAAATCAAACGGATAATTATCCATAATGGATAAAATCAAAACGGATAAAAGCTGGACACTATATAAGCGGCATGCACTTCCAATAGTTCATTATGCCTCTGATGAAGGTCCAGTTAGGACCGAAACCGATCAGGCTATAAATAGTCACCAACAGGCGCTGTTAATATTGTAGAGTGACATATCCCCCTTTTTTATATTTCTACATATCTTACCTCCTACAGAAATCTAGAAATTTCATTGGATAAAATTATTTATGTAAATTGAGAATGTAAGTTTTCACAGAAGTAGTTGTTCTTAAATCAGCTACTACATGTATTTGGCAAGATGGTTGAATCTTGCAAAGTAATCTGTCTAAGAAGAGCAGCAAATAATAATTCTCATTTAAACATAGCATCTACTACAGAAAAAACTTGTTTAAGATTTGTTACAAAAACAAACATCTTTTGAACACCAATCAAAAGTGAAACAACTGTACATGATTTATGGAATAAACCTTTTTTGGGAGACCACCTGTCATGAGAGGCAATTTTTAAATAGCAGAAAGGGGTATCTCAAGACAGTTTTGACTGTAATGAATTTTGTACGTTGTGAAAATTTCAATATTAGTTTTTGGTAATGTGGTTTTGCATGTTTTTGAAAAGTTTTTCAAAGTGATAAATTGCCAATTTCTGGAAATGACACAATTCAGAAAGAAAAAGGGGCCTATCAATTGTAAATTTTATCCAATAGATTTTATAAATTTATGTAATGATGTCCATCTGTTGTCATTATTAGGATATTGATTTTAACAAAGTGGAAAATGATTTCAAGTACAGATTTTTAAGTTAAAGATTGGAAATATAATTTTCATACCGCCATCTAAAGAGTTGGCTTGAATCCTTTGTTAAAATATACTGAAGTTATCTAAACATAACAAATTATTCTGTTGAAACATATGGAAAATTGGCCTAATGACATAAAGAATATTTTTACTATCTATAAATCCTGCCCCATAGTGTAAAGGTCACAATCTTTTATTAGGAAGAGTAAGTCTTACTGTAAAATTAGTAATTTTAGAATACTTTTATCAAGAAAATTGTTTTTTTAAGCCAATAATGACCAGTATGTTTTTTTAATAGATGGCAAATAAAGAGATGGATGGATTTGAGCAACTTTTTGGTCGATATCTACAAGAAACAGGGCCATCAGTTCTTTGGGACAAAATAAAGTTACTACCAGAGGGAAGTGTAAGTTATATACTGTTACATGTATCACTATAAGAGATTAGAACAGAAGTTTTAATAGTAGACACTGACATTATCATCATTATCTGAGCAAGCCTGATAGAAGCATGATACATATGATAACTTCAGTTGAGTACCTTTTATTAGCAACATAACAAATAACATCACATGACCACTGGCCTAATATTTTCCAGTTTCACAGCTGTAGGCTCATGTGTGCTTAATACTTGAAATATCAGGCAACTAGATTGAAGGACAAATTACCAAACTGCCAATAAATATATAGGACAAAAGTTTTTAAGGTTGACACTGAAATTATCATTTATATCTTAGCAAGCCTGATAAGGTGATAATTTCAGTTGAGACTTTTGAAACATCTGTTATTCTTTTTATAGGCAATGTTACAAACATCACATGGCTACTGGCTTGATATTTTCCAGTTTCACAGGTGAAGGCTCCTGTTCTTTTAATACTGTAAATATCAGGCAACAAGATCAAAGAAGTAATTACCCAACTGCCAATAAAAATAAGAACAGAATTTTTAAAGTTTTAAAACACTGAAATTATCATAAATATCAGAGCAAGCCTGGTAAGATGAGCTAAGATGCAGATGATTATTTCAAAAAAAAAAACCTTTGAAACGTCTCTTATTCTTTTATGAGCAGCATCAAACACATAATCAACATCACATTACCGCTGGCCTAATATTTTTGTGTATTTGTCCTTGGATAACTTAAAAAACTATGAATGAGATCAGAAGAAAATTTACTAGGTTGCTGATCGAATGGAATATGTGGGAGGAAATAATGGTGTTATCGTAGAATTTGGTAGAAATATATTTAATGAATAGTTCTATTAATATTTTAAAGAATAGTATTATGGTCAATTCAGATTATTGTCTGTAAACCTTACTCTGTAGAATGGCTTTTTGGAAATTTCAAACCTTTATCTTACTTATATTTTACTAATTTTTTGTCAAGAAGTAGAACCCAGTGAGTCGTCCAATAAAATATAAAAATATGAGTACTGTCCTCACCAGATACTTTTCAGGCAGACAAAAACTGTTTTAGGTGGGGACTTACCCATTGTAAATTTTTTGTCTTCTAAAATACCAAATTTTCAAAATGGAATGATATCAACCATTTACTTGTATAAATTGTTACATTGAGATGAGAAAGAAAATTTGCAATTACATTTTAAGTTATATGTTACTCTATAGGCATTCTACAGGGCTTTTTGTAAAACCCCGCCAAGAGAGTTATCTCCCTTTTACATTGTAAATCCCATAGAGACTTTTCTTTTTCTCCAGATTAATTTACCATTGAAAAGAATATAAAAACGAAAATAGTTTCTATTAAGACTCACCAAGATACTTCTTTTTGAAAAACTTTATTGAGATTATAAAATTATAACACCTTTACTTTTTAAAAAGGCGTTCCATGAAGTGAGGTTTACAGACAATAGGTAACTACCAAAATGGAGACAATTCTTACATAACATGATTAACAGTTAGATCGAATACATTTACTACGTTTACAGATATTGGCCTTTTGTTACAGCAACCTAGTGGCACCCTAATCGGGGATACAGTTATAAGTACATTGTTTTTCAGTTAATTTGTACCTTGCATATCTAGTTATATTGTACCTTCCGTTTCTAGTTAGTTTGTACCCTCCACATATAGTTAGTTTGTACCCTACATATTTAGTTAGTTTGTACCTTCCATATCTAGTTTGTTTGTACCTTCCATATCTAGTCAGTTTGTACCTTCTATATCTAGTTAGTTGTACCTTCCATATCTAGTTAGTTTGTACCTTCCAAACCTAGTAAGTTTGTACCTTCCATATCTAGTTAGTTGTTTGTACCTTCCATATCTAGTTAATTTGTACCTTTCATATCTAGTCAGTTTTTACCTTCCATATCAAGTCAGTTTGTACCTTCCATATCTAGTTTGTTTGTACCTTCCATATCTAGTAAGTTCCTTCCAAATCTAGTAAGTTTGTACCTTCCATATCTAGTAAGTTGTTTGTACCTTCCAAATCTAGTTAGTTTGTACCTTGCATATCTAGAAAGTTGTTTGTACCCTCCATATCTAGTTAGTTTGTACCTTCAATATCTAGTTAGTTTGTACTTTCCATATCTTGTCAGTTTGAACATTCCATAACTAGTTAGTTTGTACCTTCCATATCTAGTTAGTTTGTACCCTCCATATATAGTTAGTTTGTACCTTCCATATCTAGTTAGTTTGTACATTCCTAATCTGGTATTGTTGTATGTTACTAGGCAAGTCGCCCGCTGCACGAAAGTGTCAAAATATAGTGGCTAATAACCCGTGCAAGGGGTAACGTTCACCTTGGTTAAAGGGGGTTGCGAATTTTCAGTTGGAAAAAGGAACATTTTGAATATAGTTAATGGGTGGGAAGGAAATCATGTGAATTGTGAAAGCTGGTGTATTTTTAAATGTTATTTCATTGTAAGAGATTGTTAATGAGCTTTGTTTGATAGCGTGAAATTAAGATCATACTTAATAAACAGATATAACATGACAGGGTGGGGTATTTGGGAAAAAAAATTCCAGTCGCGAGAAGAAAATTTCCCGAGCCGATAGGCGAGGGAAATTTGATTCTCAAGACGGGTATTTTCTCGCAAATACCCCTCCCTGTCATCATATATCTGTTTAGTTACACCTAATATTAATTTTGGCAAAGATTCTGCAAAAGTTACGTTACTTTAGGCGATGAAGCAGAAACTTTCCGAATAAATTTTAGCGGGATGGAGATCTCTGGGGGAACAAAGGAATATACATTTTGGCAAATAGCACGGCAGAGAGTAAAGAGGCATAGTTTTCAGGCATATACCCGGCAGCTGTATAGATGGCTGAATTCGTTAAAATATGCATAAAAAACACTCGCTGTGAACCAATCAGAATCCAGGATTCTGGTATAAGGTGTAATTATATAATTAAATTTTTAGAATTTTTTTTTCTGCTGCATGAAAAATAGACACCGCAAGAGTATTTATCACCGGATATTGGTACCTGTATTTCATGTACCCAAAACATTGTTTGTTTTTAAGTTAGGAATATAGGGTTGTTTGTAAAAATACCGAAATTCTAAGTTGACACTTGCAAATTATGGACCAGAAATGTTGACTGACTTTAAAATCCATCCAATGACGAAAACACTATTTTCGTTTTTCTCCCAAAGTAATCCAAACGAAATAATCATAAGCGAGGATGACAGATGTGACTTTGCATGGTACCTATAGGACACAGAGGTAAAATGATTAATTCATCCTGGAAGTAAGAGAAGCGACACACAAAATGAGGTCTTCTCATTAAAATGTATAGATGTGTCTGTTTGCCTTGTTCTTTCCCCTTTTGATTGAACCATCGATTTTCCTTCGCTTAGTATTGCTGAATAGAACAGACAATATCCTTGACATGTCACAACATCCAATATATAGTAATTTCAGTATCATCTCTGTGATCTCATTTTAACCCATACAAAGTAAACATATCCAATTTTTCTTCAAGGATCTGTGGTTATTTCTGATAATGATGTTTATCACCGCTTTCTTACTGTTACTTCCAGATAATATTTTTGTAGGGCAACAACGCTTTATATTTGATCTTTATATAATTTCAAATGTCGGCCTTGAAGGATCCTATTTAAGCAGAAAGCTTTAGATTTTCTTAAGGATGTGGGACACAAGTATAAACTATCTCTATCTGAGAGAAAAACCTAGTTGAGTTTGATCTTGAATAACGAAAACCGTTATCAACAATGAGCTTTCTGAAGAAAAAAAAACAATCTGATCAAACAACTTATTTGTTTCATCTGCATTAAAACATGCTGAACAGGAACAAATTAACACTCAGGCTCACTGAAAATTGACGTAAAATTATTATCCAGACACATCTTACTTCAATTTATACCTTGATTTTCAGTTTGTATAGTACATATATATTTAACTTTATTTTGACGTCCTTAATTGTCTTTGTATTATTTTTGGGGTTCCTCTGTCTGTCTGCTTGTTCAGTAGTAAATTGACGTTTGTTTTCGCACGCGTTTAAAAGATCTACTATTGGTTAATTGATTTCGTTATCATTTTTTTAATTGGTATGATTATGATTATGAAAAGGAATTCGAAGATACCAAAGGGGCAGACAGAAATCGTTAAGTCGGAAAACAGACAAGACCATGACAAAAAAAATAAAACGAAAGACAAACATAAAACACACAACACTACACTGAAAACTAAAGCTGGAGTAACATGAACTCTACAAAATCCAGAGTGAGTGCAGGTCCTCCGGAAGGGTAAGCAACTCCTGCTCCACTAGTGGCACCCGTCGTGTTACTCGGTAATCAAAGCCGGTATATAGCCACAATAAATGTTAGTTATAACCGGAATAGAAATGAATTTGTATTCATGACAGTGGGAAGATATTCATTTCCTCACAGTATTAAAGCATTTGATTTCTCCACCCTTTGCACTTCTACTTTCTTTAAAGCTCAAATAAAAGTTCACAACTTTCACAACTTTGGTCCCCATATTATTTGCTAAAAGAAAAAGACGAACGTATGTTGGGTTCTGTATAGGGAGGGACAGACCTTATTTTGTTATTGACAACTCTTAGTCTAATAAGTACTTATGCAGAATGTTTGATTCTTTGATTGACAACATTTGGCAGACGTGTGTTTCAAAAAATATTTCGCCATATTGTTTACATAACAATCAACAGAGTACTCATTCTCGCCGATTTATTCCTTTGTTTCATACAAAGATTAAAATCTTTAAACTGACAGTAAGGGCGGGTTCAGAACAAAACTTTAGGAAAAGAGAGATAACGTTGATACTTCACTGTGCATTTTCTGTTTAAATGAAGCAACATTCCAGACACACCAGTATATGAAGTATATATTTCTCAGTTGATATTCTAATCCAGGATTTTACTGATAGAGTGCTGCTGCTCACTTACTTATATCTCGTGGAAAGATTCAGTCATCATTCTGGAAGTCGGCCGCCATCATGATTTGGTTGACTGGTACGAAATATACATTTTACAAATGGCAATGGATATCTTCTCACTATTGCGACTTCTAACCCATTCCTATTACGATTATGACTAATATCTTTGTGACTAAGTACCGGCTTTGGCTACGGAGTTGTAACACGGTCGAGCAGGAATCTCTTATCTTTCCAGCACACCTGAACGAACCCTGCGTTTTGTCGGTTTCTCTTCTTGGAAGGAAATACTTTCAAAATTTTCGTTATTATTTTATTTCTTTGAAATGATTGGCTCATTCTCAATCAGCCAGACCATCTGAGTTTGTCCTTGTTTTATAGGATTCCTGAAAATTGGTCAGCTCTAGGTACAGACACAAAAACAAAGTTGCTCTTTTTATTGTCTCTTTTCTATTTCTTTCAACCTAGGAAAGACAGGAGTTGGTAAGGTAATCCCCATATTAGGCCAAATTTTAGAATTCATAACGTAATGATTTGTTGTGGAAAGACTTTTTAATTCATAATTTATACTTATATTATCATCATTTTGACAATACAGCATGACACATTTTTCTACTAAAACGAGAATGAAACAATTTCCGTAATAATACCAAATTTTGTCGTTGTTTTGTTCCAAAATGATATGAGTGTATAAAATCATGACGAAGTTCTATTAACTAAACATTTGTACAAATTTTGATTTTAATGCTTTTGTGCGAACTGTATAAAATTCGAAAAATTGTATCAAATTTTGCATCAAATTAAGTTTTTTTTTCAGAATTTGCATATTTAAAGAAATTTCTTTGTGTCATATAACCGTTATAGAACCAATTTAAAAAAAACTGTTGAATTTCCTTTTTATATAAAAAAAAGACCTTTCAATATTAAAAAAAAACTTGGCTTTAGGACCCTTGTCTTTTTCAATAGCTAAATAGTCAATTTTAAAAGAGAACTGGAATAGAAATGCTCATTCCATTATTTTTATATACAAAGAAAGACAATCCAGATAAACAATCTTACATAAAAGGTATGATACTAACTTTTCTTTTTATTAAAAAATTTCGTTATTTTGTTTGCCATTGTTCCGGGATTTCAGTTCGTGTGTGAGTCAGCTACGTTTATACAGGAATTGATTTTTTATAATAGCTTCGTGGTCGAAGATAATAAAAGAATAAACTAAAATCTTAAAAGGCAGATGTGACCAACAGGAAAATATCCAAAGAAACTGAGAGAGTAAAAAAACATCAACCTTATAAAGACGAAAGTAAGCTCAGATACGTCTTTCTTCAATTGGCAAAATATTAGAGTGGAACCGCAAAAATGGATGCAAAAACAACAGTTGTTAATGCATCGTATTGAACCCATTATATTAAAAGCGAGCGAATCTGAAGAACTATTAGTCAATTTGGAGTAGCCTTATATATGCTTTCTGATTGGCCCTTAGCGATCAAAGTTAGTAAGCATTTTCAAATTCTCTAAAATACTAGACTCATGAAAACCTATTAGACGCAGAAAATGTCCTTTTTAATAAATTGTCGAATCAATGCTTCACGACTTCACCTGAAAGCTAGTCAACAAATAATTTCTTCGTAAATAGCTTTCATTAATTTTTAGCGCTTTTTATGTTAAATCAAATCATAGTTTGTTTGTTGGTCTTTTTTGTATGTAAGTAACATTTTCAAATTAACTTCACAGACATATTATGCCGATGGAAATATGTTTTGACCCTGTTTATGTAAAAATGTAAAGAATTAATTCAAATTCTATGCAAGACTATTGTCAAACATTAACAAGGAAATATTACATTAATTTAAATGTTTATTATATTAAGTTATATTTTCCTGTTATAAAAATCAATATATTTCCTGTATCCTCAAAGTCGCTGCATTTTAAATGTAAACATGTTGTTTGCATGTGTCTTTTACAGTAATTAGGTTGGTTTGTTTCTAATAATCAAAATTAACAGAGGAATACAAATTAGACGGAAGGGAATTTGGTGTTCACTTACCATATTTGTTCTTTCAATTAAAACAAAAGGTAATTTAAAATAAGAAATATATTACATTTATATAACAAATATATTACATGTTAACTTTTATTCATCTCAGAAAATTTAAGGCTTGTTAAGTAAAAGTTATCAAACGAATTAAGAAGTTTCATGAGTCTATAATATGTAAAGTTCAATGATGTCAATATAGTGGCACAGGACTTTAAACTGTGGCTTAATGTAACCAACTCCATTATTATATTATTACGATAATTAGATCTTTCTGTTAAAATTTGTTGTAACTTTTGTTTTGTTTTTTACTGACGTCAGTGTCCATATATATCGAAATATAAACCCAAAATAAGAGTCAGATAAAATTGCTCAAAAGTATACATAACTTCAATTATCACAACACTGCAGTTAAAATTTACGAATCGGTTTCAACTTTTTCGAGATAATCATGACATTCACTAAAGTATAAATGTAAAAAATAAACCAAAAATAATTATTATTTTATAGGTAAGCATTTAAACGCGGCTTGTATGGAGGTTTTTGTGGGGATATTTTAGTAAACATTTGTCTGTGGTTTGGTTATATATAAATATGGTTTATATAAATATTTATATAAATGAGGATTTTATTTTTTTTTCTTAGATACGCTATGTCTGTTATAGAACTGTGGCTTCGTGCTGTGTTTGTGTTGCCTTTCACTGCAGGAAATCCAACAGAAAGTCAGGATGAAAGAACTTCTCACGATGGCAATATATCTGGAGTAGTATTTGCTTTCAGTGTGGTTGCTATTCATTGTTCAGTTTTAATGACAGGGTACACAAATCAGCAGTATTTCGGCAGCCTCTATTACGTTCTCATAATCATATATACTGCAATTATTCTGTTATGTATAACAATATGTTTATGTGTAACCGTGTACGTGACGGTTAAAAAACAGTCTATTGTCCCAAAAGAACGTCTGGACCTCAGTGCAAGATTAATGTTAAAATTCCTTTGGTTTTTTACAGTCGGCAGTATGGCATACTATGGTCTTGCGGCTGCAACATATATAAATTGCTTTAGAAGTATATCTGCTGTGCATGTTGCTGCTACTTGCAATGTACTTATGGTGGTTTTCCGTCTAGTCCAAACTGGTTTTCTAACAAGATTTGCACGATACGTTTTTGTTAACTCCATCGGCATTTATTTTTCATTACTAATGTTATTTTTGATAAATATTTCTGCTGTGGCAAGAGAATACACACAGGACATATATGACTTTCATGTAGCATTGAACAAAATAACGAATAAAACTGAATCGTGCAACTCCACTGTGTCCGATGATTTGTTAAATGTATCCGTTTACTTGATTCCTGTGGATTTTGAGTGTTCTTTGGTTACCATCATATTAATAATGGATATATGGCCAACACCAGTTAAACACCAGCCTTTTAAAAATACACATTCCGACAATTATTGCCCTTTGATGGAAACTAGCCGTTTGATACCTAAGGAATGCGAGCCAGTTAAACATAAATACAAATCAAACACTACTCAAAACCAATGTATGCACAAACGGTGGAAGTTTTTACATATTTTTGGAGCAACTTTATTATCTTTGCCAGTGATAGTACTTTCTCTTCTAAGAATCGACAACAACAATTATCAGTATGGGGCTAAGAGCTTTGAAATATCTGTTATTATTCTAGTAATCTTTTGTGGTTTCTATAGATTGCAAATTGACTGCAAACCAGCAAAGAAAGGAAGTGATTATGGAGCAAAAGAATATCTCATTCTTTTTAGTGTAATTGGATCAGTAGGATACTATACTATGAAGGTAGTGCCTTGCATTATAATGGCAGATGCAGATGGGTCAAGTTCAAGCAAAATATACAACTACATAATAAGAATATTTGACCTTTATGTCCAGACAGTGTTCATTTTTCAAATGAAGCGCTATGAAAAACGAGAAAAGGCACCGTCGTGCTTTTCAATTGTATATTGTTGCTTATTTTTGTCCGTTTACAACCTATTATCTTGGGCGTTCGATTCATTTTTAGCACCGAGATATGCCTATCTCCCAGGTGCCACCTACCTATATTATGGTCAACTTAAATGGAATGTCATAAAGTCATTTCTATTTCCTTTTGTGATATTTTACCGGTTCAAATGTTTCATTGCCTTTTATGGAATATATTATAAACTGAAAAAGGAAGGAAATGAAAATTGACACAATAATCTAAACCTGACATTTGGCTTGATACATGGTTTTGAAAAACGAAAGTCCAGTGTAGAATATCCATGTAAGAGATCCAAATAAAAAAGATAAATTTTAAACATATTTAAAGATACAACGAAAACAAAAAGAACAAAGGATTGGAATCCACGAACTCCTTGACAACACAGGAGTGAGATCAGGTGATCCGGATATGAAGCATCCTGTCTTGCGTGCAGCACCCGTCGTGAAGTCCCCAGGACAAGTTAATGTTGAAAAATTAACGACCATTTCATAAATTTTATTCATCTGGCAGTTGAACTGTATGTCATATATATGAGAGGTTTGAGAAGAAAAGGGGTTGACTGCAAAAAAAAAATAAAAAAATTTTCTCTCTTATGTTTATGTCTTTTATCTTGGTATAGTTTGACATGTATAAACCGTTCATGTAATATAAAAAACATTTGAACATATGCTATTTTTATGTGTCGAAAATAAAATAAGATATTATAGTATCATTTAGTCTGTCTATCAAAGTTGTTACTTTCATATAAAGAATTTGTGTCAAAGGACTGAAGAATCAAGCAATGATTTAAATGCCATTGTCTTCTTGATATAAAAAAGAGAAGATATGGGGTAAATGTAAAGGAAGTGATACCCCATCTCCATTAGAAAGATAATGATTAGTGGAATCATGAGGTCCCCATAAGGCATTCAACAAGGATGGAACCCCCCTCATTGTGACGAGGTCTATGTCACACTAAAAACGTGTATACATAAACCAATAAGCCAATACAAAAACAAAATGACCAATGACTTTGACTCCTGACTTTTTGTCAATTTAGATTATTGTTAATGTCAATGTTAACAGAAACTCGTTAAAAGAAACAAAGACATATCACAGACATTACAGAAAAATCGTAAGCAAACTAACAAAAAAGCTTGGGTCACACTTAGACGATTCAGATGGCAAAATAAAACATTTTTTCGCCTTATTTACCAGCTTAATCGTCGGTATGCAGTTAAGTCCTTGTCCGAATAATCACCTTATTGTAGACTTGCCCATGAATAAAATGTTTATCGTTGTTTGCTATTTTCTTATAGACTTGGTGATGACTGACTTTTTGGATATTTTCGCATATAGTTTTAATTTTCACCCATAGGGGGGTACCGGGGGTACCTACCATAGGGGTACCATACAGGGGAATCCTGTTCCCAAGTAGCTGTGATACAATCAAATCCATTTCAAGACACTTGTTAAAACGTTATGCTAATGACAGTATGATCTAGGTAGATTCTTTTCTTCATTTCATTGAAAGTAAAACTGTTTTCAAATCAAAGTTTTTGTCTAACATTATGATACTTTCATTTGATAGTACTGTAGGGCTTGTGTTCCTACCGGGATGTTTGTCTAACATTGTGATACTTACATTTGATAGTACTGTAGGGCTTGTGTTTTCATCAGGATATTTGTCTAACATCGTGATACTTGCATTTGATAGTACTGTAGGGCTTCTGTCCCTACCAGGACATTTGTCTAACATCGTGATACTTGCATTTGATAGTACTGTAGGGCTTGTGTTCCTACCAGGATGTTTGTCTTACATTGGGATACTTACATTTGATAGAACTATAGGGGTTGTGTTCCTACCAGGACATTTGTCTAACATTGTGATTCTTGCATTTGATAGTACTGTAGGGCTTCTGTCCCTACCAGGACATTTGTCTAACATCGTGATACCTACATTTGATAAAACTGTAGGTCTTGTGTTCCTACCAGGATATTTGTCTAACATCGTGATACTTTCATTTGATAGTACTGTAGGGCTTGTGTTCCTATCAGGATATTTGTCTAACATTGTGATACTTTCATTTGATAGTAATGTAGGGCTTCTGTTCCTACCAGGACATTTGTCTAACATTGTGATACTTGCATTTGATAGTACTGTAGGGCTTGTGTTCCTACCAGGATGTTTGTCTAACACTGTGACACTTTCATTTGATAGTACTGTAGGGATTGTGTTTCTATCAGGATATTTGTCCAACATTGTGATACTTTCATTTGATATTACTGCAAGGCTTGTGTTCCTATCCGGATATTTGTCTAACATTGTGATTCTTTCATTTGATAGTACTGTAGGGCTTGTGTTCCTATCAGGATATTTGTCTAACATTGTAATACTTTCATTTGATAGTACTGTAGGGGTTGTGTTTCCATAAGGATATTTGTCTAACATTATGATACTTTCATTTCAAAGTACTGAAAGGTTGTGTTCCTACCAGTATACTTGTCTAACATTGTGATACTTTCATTTGCTAGTACTGTAGGGCTATTTTCCTACGAGGATATTTGTCTAACATTGTGAAACTTGTATTTGATAGTACTGTACGGCTTGTGTTCCTACCAGGATATTTGTCCAACATTGTGATACTTTCATTTGATATTACTGCAGGGCTTGTGTTCCTATCCGGATATTTGTCTAACATTGTGATACTTTCATTTCATAGTACTGTAGGGCTTCTGTTCCTATTAGGATATTTGTCTGACATTTTTATACTTGCATTTGATAGTACTGTAGGGGTTGTGTTTCCATAAGGATATTTGTCTAACATTGTGATACTTTCATTTGATAGTAATGTAGGGCTTGTGTTCCTACCAGGATACTTGTGTAACATTGTGAAACTTGCATTTGATAGTACTGTAGGGGTTATGTTTCCATAAGGATATTTGTCTAACATTATGATACTTTCATCTGAAATTACTGTAGGGCTTGTTTTCCTACCAGGATATTTGTCTAACATTGTAACACTTTTATTTGATAGTACTGTAGGGCTTGTGTTCCTACCAGGATATTTGTCTAGCATTGTGATCCATTCATTTGATAGTAATGTATTGCTTGTGTTACTACTAGGATATTTGTCTAACATTGTGATCCATTCATTTGATAGTAATGTAGGTCTTGTGTTCCTCTCAGGATATTTGTCTAACATTGTGAAACTTTCATTTGATATTTCGTAGGGCTTGTGTTCCTACCAGGATGTTTGTCTAACACTGTGACACTTTCATTTGATAGTACTGTAGGGCTTTGGTTCCTATCAGGATATTGGTTAACATCGTGAGACTTTCATTTGATAGTACTG
>JAULBM010296646.1:0-15192 GCA_032357055.1 Geukensia granosissima | reverse complement strand
ACAAATTTAAGTAAAGGACTACTCAAGGATCATTCAGCCAAGTTTGGCTAAGATTGACTCAATACTTTCAGAAGAGAAGATTTTTCAAATTTCATCCCCCTTTTTTCTACTTTTAGCCTGGCGGCCATCTTGGATTATGGATCAAGTCATCTGGCACAATTCTGAATGAAGACCACCTAAGGATCATTTCAGTAAATTTTGGTAAAGATTAGCACAATAGTTTCCTAGGAGAAGATTTTTGAATTTCATCCCCCTTTTTTCTATTTCTAGCATGGCGGCCATTTTGTTCGGAGGACAGGGTCATCGGACATATTTTTAGTAAAAAGACCATCCAATGACCATATTAGTCAAGTTTGATCATGATTCACTCAATACTTTCAGAGGTGAAGACTTTTTAAATTTCATCCCCACTTTTTTCTATTTTTAGCCTGGCGGCCATTTTATTAAGAGGTCGGGGTCTTTGGACAAAATTTTGAAAGAGGACCACCCAAGGACCATCCCATCAAAGTTTGGTCAAAATTGGCTAAGCGGTTTCATAGGAGAAGATTTTTTTGTAATTGTGAACGGACGACGGACGCCAAGTGATGAGAAAAACTCATCTGGCCTAAAAATTACCAATGATAACATGTTTGTTTCAGGATATAGAGGAATGAGTCATCTTTACAAAGGATCTTATATAGAGGTTTCCTGCATAATTCTATTTGGCTTGGTAGTTAATTGCAAATTTTTTAAAATCTCAAAATTTGTAAAAATGTTTCTTTGGGCTTGTTCATAAAAGGGGACAAAATCCTAGACCAATATCTATACGGCTTTTGTTCTGCTAGCCAAGTGAAATTTTACTTAATGCTGAAATAATGGAAGTGTTGCGTCACTTTTGATGGTCAGTATATATCAGCTAATCAGTTGAATTGGTATAAGGAACTGTCATTATTGCTTCCTATTGAAATTCAGTTCATTTGGCCAAGGGGTTTCAGAGAATTTTTTTCTATATCAGCCAATCAGAATCAAGAATCGCCAATTCATTGAGATCAGCATGAAATGAGCAATCTTAATAAATGACCTTATAGAGAGGCTTCCTGTCAACGGAGTAAGTACGTTAAGCCCCATATTTTGCCAAATTTAAGTTTTTGTGACACAATAATAAGTTGTTGTAACAATGCTGTTTAATAATCGTATTTTAATAATTCAGTATCTTTTCTTGTATACTTTTAGTCATTTCGTCAAAATGAAAGGATATATTTGACTACTTTGGCAGGAATTTAACATTTTCGGTGAAAATACTCAATTTTTGGAGGTGCTTTGTTCAAAATAGATATGATCGCACAAAAACATCACGATGATATTTTAACCAAACATTTGAACTTAATAGATCTTTAATTGTGCAAAGTTTGGTTGTGATGTTTTTGTGCGATCTATATTAAAATCGACAAAATAGTATCAAATATTGCATCAAATCAATTGATTTCTTGGTATTTTCACATTTAAAGCATTTTCTATGCGTTATGTGACCTTGGTATAACTTATTAAACTAAAAATTCTGTTTGATTTTCTTTTTATAGACATTATTTAACACAAGTATATAAAATAATAGATCTTAGCCAATTTTCATTTTTTCGCAAAATTCTTGGACCAAAAAACGGCCTTAACGACCCTCGTCCTTTGTCCATGTTTATTCAACTTGGTAATTTTTCATTTTTAATATTCTTACGAAAAATCTTCCGAAAACGTAAGGCAAGACAAGATTGAAACAACAGATTTTGAAATATGTCAACAGGTAGCCTAAAAGAAATTTTAAATCACAACAATTCAGGAGAGAATTAATACGTATGACCTTAAGTACAATATATGATTACTTTCTACAATTTTCCCTAGTTAAGTGGGATCCCAACCTTATGTTATAAAAGTATTATAGGTTGCAAGAAAGTAAATACAGACGACTGGAGTGCCGTATTGCAGTTAACAGGTTAATTAATAAGGCAACTGTTGTGAGCACATCTTTAATAAAAATAAACATTAAAAAATCAAAGATCCCCGCAAAAAAAAAATACAAAAGATTTTAACTGTCTAAAAATTAACATCATGCATGGGGAGAGTTCGATTTTGTTACAACTGAGAACTCCATCCGTACACTTTGCCTGTCGAAATCATTTATTTGTGATAAAAGGCTGTTAGAAACTGTATACATTCTTAACTTTAATAAAAATTCATTGATGTTGAGACTTGACTTCAAAGTGCTTTTTCCACAGAAAAAACTGCGGTGCGACGAGTGAGTACAAATGTTTCAATTGTCACTTTCCAGATCAATAGCTTCCGGTCACTCTGCAGTAAATACGATATTCGACAAAATGTTTTTATGGAGAATAATTTGATACGGTAAAATTGATTTTTTATTATGTCTGTGCTTGTATTTAGTTGAGAAACATTTTCATCCTCCCGAAAACGACTTGTCTAAAAATCATCCTCTCAGAATCAGGTCTTCGAACATCACATGTTTATGTTGACATATGTGATATTTATTACTTCTAATGTTAAAGCACAAAAGTTAAATCATAAAATAAGTTGTAAAACTATCATAGTAAATAATCTTTGAAAATGATGAACTGTACATGAAGCAATATATATTTATTCGGGAATTTTGCTGTATCTTATATACATTTTTACTAACAAAACCAATTGTAGCTTAACCTGCTACATTAATAGAAAAAACTTCACATTTTACAAACTACACGTTTACCGATAATGCTAACATGGAGAATTTAGCTATGGTTAATTTACCCCATATCTTTTCATTTTGCACAAGACCATAAAATTAAACCGTGTTTTGTTTTGGTCACTCACTTACCCTTCCGGAGCATCTGAACTCACCCTGGTTTTTGTAGGGTTCGTGTTACTCCAGCTTTAGTTTTCAATGTAGTGTTGTGTGCTCTATAATTGTCTTTCGGTTGATTTTGTTGGTCATGGTCTTGTCTGTCTTCCGACTTAACGATTTCTGTCTGTCTCTTTGGTATCTTCGAATTCCTTCCATTTTTATTTCCAAAATAACATTAGTCATTTGTTTGAGGATACAAAGCAAATCTCTCCATATTTAATGGATCTTAGTCATGTAGGAGCGATTAAGTTTCATGCATAATGCTTCATCGTCGATTTTCGACAGGTATTCTTTGTATTTAACATGCTGTTTATTTGGCGATACCACTTTCTCTTCAATTATGCATGATTTATTTCTTTTTTGTTGGTAGATATCTATGATGATATCAGATAATGTTCATCAAACTCTACTTGTTGGCAATGGTACAAGTCAAAAATGCAATGTAATTTGAGATAAGGAAATGTCATTGGTCTGTATCTTCTTGTCCCAGGCGTAATTTACTAGGACACTGTCATGCGCATTGATATTTTAATGGTCCAAGTCAGAAATGCAATGTAATTTTGGACAAGAAAACGTCATTGGGCCGGTTTGTTCTCATTGTCCCTGGCGTCATTTACTAGGACACTGTGCTTTCGCATTGACATTTTCATGGTCCAAGTCAGAAATACGATGTAATTTTGGATAAGGAAATGTCATTGGTCCGATTTGTTCTCCCTGTCACAGGCGTCATTTACTAGGACACTGATTGCGCATTGACATTTGCATGGATGAAGGTTGAATTTGTTTTTAAATTGAGAAGAACTCATTGTATGTTACTTTTATTACTAACTCAAGAGTTAAGAAGGGCACCAAGTATCACAATTTGTCCATTTAACGTGACTGTTGCTTCATATAATTTTCTTTAATTGTGCTGTAATAAGGTTCTAATTTAATTTGTTCTTTTATGAGACAATTGTAGAATACCTATGTGAGAGATCAAAAGTGCCTAACGCAAACAGACAAGACAAATTTGAAACAAACTAAAAGATGAAACGAAAACAAAAAGAACAAAACAGGAGTGGGACGAGATGCTCCGGAAGGGAAAGCGTCCCATGTTCTGAGCGCAACACCCCTCGTGAAGTCCTTATTGTCAAAATCAGTGTCAAATCAGGATGTCAAAATCGGGAGTGTCAATTTATGTCAGATCCGGAAAGAATCGCAAGAACACTTATATAAACAAGGAGTAAGATCAGGTGTTCAACGGATAAGCATCCCCTGTCCTGCGCGCAACATCCGTCGTGGAATCCTTTAACTCAAATCTAGGTTAACGTCAATCCGAGAAGAGGTTACCTGACTGTTGAATTACAAGTCACTGATCTATAACTAGTTGAGATACACTGATACCATACGGATCAACCAAGTCATGGTGGTAACCATAAAATTTAAGGATTTGTAAAGACTTGAGGCGTGAAACTGTTGATGTTTATGTAGAAGGAATACCTTACGTACATTTCAAACTTAAGTCGACAGTATTAAAGATGAATGCAATCACTATCATCTTCAGTTTTTTATTTTACACCATCTTGCAAGGTGACTTGATCGATTGTTGAAAGTATTGAACTTCTGTTCTCCAATTCTTGACCTTGCTCTTCTTACAACTTCATCTAGTTCGTATACGTCATATCCTTTATAGTCATGTACATACACATTTTGGTCTGATAACTTAAATACGAAGGATTCTTCAACAATTTTTCTGGTTCCTAATATTCCTTCACAATTATAATGTTTGACTTTGCAATCGATGGTTTCTGGGTTTTCGACCTTCATAACAACAGCATCATGTGGGAGCAAGAAGTAGGAAAAATTAATAATGTCTCCTGGGCTGATTTCAGACATCTTTGTAACTCTCTTGTAAGGAAGATCTTTGAGTTTAGGGTCTCCGACCTGTAATGAAATATGGGAATAATTAGAAAACGGAAAATGTCGGAGTGCAATCTCTCTGACATATACCTCATATCTTTTCATTTTCTTATTAGGTAATGTACATGCACCGTAGTGCCCACTTTAAAACCCAATAATTTTCAGTCCAATGTATATGGAAGACACGCTCTTAATATTGGTGAATGTGCAAGCTTGCAATTCCAAAATATATTAAACAACGAAGAAGGCGAGCAGACATTTGATGAAAAATCGCTACACTAAAATACCCGTCTTAAGCTAAGCAATGAATATTCCGTAACGGTAAGAAAAAATGAGGTATCGGCCATAAAATTTCTATTATGAGGAATTTTGCCAAGGAGCAAGAGGAAGGAAAAGGAAACCGAAGAGCCAGACAAAAGGGACAAATCGAATTGAGAGCATGCACGAGACGGGACCTTCTAATAGTTTACAATAAAACTAAAAACAAACAACAACTATGACCAATGCGGATCTCCCCCTATAAACTTAGATGGTCCTAAAGGGTAAGTAGTTCTTACTTCTTAAGGCACACAGCGCATTGCCCATTCTGGATTTTACAATACGGTTTATACTTCTTCTACTCTGTTTGAATCTTAACCGCGGTATTTTTGCTTCTTATGCTGCTCATGGGAGATTTCTCCTTGAAATACATATTCAGCAAAGCGAAATACAAGTTTACCAATGTTGAGTATGTAATAAGAATTTTGTTATGCTTTATGTCTGTTCAAAAGTTTATCCATCAGTGAAGTGTTACTCAATTTGGACGGTCAGATCATTCATGTAACCTGCATTGGGCACATGGAATAGGAAATGTTGCACACAGATGTCTTTAAATGTAGCATGGAATCGCAATCGCAACTACTCGGCTGTTTCCGCTTTGGTATCGAAATTACTGGAGTGAGCAAGAATGGCCAAATAGTTACGATTGCCTGGAATCTACGAATTGCAAATCCCTGGGATTATTGAAGGAGGAAACTGCACCTACAAAGAATCGTGAGTAAAAAATGGACAATCTTCATGTCGCACTCCCCCCGAGGGCGGCCAGGGTATAGAAATAGGCCATTCGGTTTCTCCGCCTGCAGGTAGAAACCCTGCTTAAGGGGCGTCCGTTAGTTCGAGCGGGATGTATAAACAACTAGAACTCCCCTTCTCAAAGGTTGTGCCGGGGAAAGAATAGGCACTAAGAATCTCCGTCCTTGAGGCAATAGTCCTCTTAAAGGGGCGACCCTGATTGTCGAGGATGTATAAATTCACAATTCGTCCAGAGGGAGACGTTAAAGACGCCCCGTGTTTAGGAAATGCCACGTACTAAGCACGCTAAAGACCCCTGTAACAGCTCTTTTTGAGTGGTCAGTAGGCGGCCAGTTACATGGCTAAATTTTCCGCCCCTATCCAACCCGCAATTTTTCCAGTGGCAGTCTAAAAAATGTCCCTCCCTTGCCGGTCCCTTTGTTAAAGTCTACATATTGATTTATTGTTTGCTAACTTGTTTCTGTCCTGAATTTGCCACTGGACGTTAAACCACAATCTATCAATCAATCATGTCGCACTAGCTCAGATAAGCCTAGACATTTCTGATATTAAATACGCAACGATATGGTAAGACGCTGTCGGGATAAGATTGTTACATGGATTTGACTTCCGGGTTCCACAACATAGGTCTCTCTTTCTAAAGCCTTTCTCAATGAACTAATATCGTAGCTTTTTCTACCGGATTCTAAGGTTTAGTTCTTATGCATTGTTAATTTGATACAGCGAGCAAGAATTATCTTGATACATGCCTAGAGATTCTTTTCCGCGTATGCTCGACTCCATGTTGTCATAGAAAGCGAAGCACTTGGAAGTTCCAATAGTGTGCATATACTCGTCAACAATATATTTAGGAACAGACATAGCAGTAAGGAACTCTTGGCATGTCGTGTTGAATTCTGATTGAGAATAGGAAAAGAGCTAGTGTGAGATTTGCACACTAGAGTCTAATATACAAGTTGAAATTGTCTTGTTTAATCTAAGCAAAGTACTTCCCTATACTAAGCGCAGACATTTCTGATACCTGATACTATATCTACATTTCAAGGATTAACCTCTCATCAGTAGCATAAGAAGCAAAAGAAAGGAAAATTTGAAGGTACCAAAGGGGCAGACAGAAATCTTTTAGTCGGAAGACAGACAAGACCATGGCCAAGAAAATAAGACGAAAGACAAACATAGAACACACGACACTAAACTGAAAACTTAAGCTGAAGTAACACGAACACTACAAAAATCAGGGTGAGTTCGGGAAGGGTAATTAGTAACTCCCGCTAGTGGCACTCGTCATGTTACTCAGTATTCAAAGCCGGTAAACAATGTTTTACAGAAATTTGCTGCGTTTATTAAAATTCTAAAACACTGAAAATACGGAAAGGCTCGAAAAGTAACGTACTTAGTAGTTGTCCATGCCGTCGGTTTTTGGCTTCTTATATCGATTTTGTTGGATTTGAGTGCTTCTTTTGCTTGACTGATAGATAGTTGGTTGCTTAACGTGCAGTGGCAAATATTTCATGCATTTTCAGGAAGAGATCAATTTCAACAATTATCAATATCGAAAAGGGATGGGGTGGGGCACAACAGGCAACAGTTTTTGATAACCACAGGAAAAAGGCAGTAATGGGTAGGGACGGGAAATTTAGCCTTTTGTAGCGGCATTACCCTTCTCTTTTTCGAAAACTACAAAAGGGATCTTTTACATGCAAAGAATGTGACATTCTCCACCCACGACACCCACTATGGTCCACGACCAGGCTTGCCGTATTATAACCTGACAGCCCCCCCCCCAAGAGACCCATCCCCCATCCGCCAACTGGGAATTTTCGCTGGGTCCGCTCTGTGGATCGAGCTTTGGAGACCACTCCGTTGCCCAGACTTCTTTTGGTGTTTGGATCTTAGAGTTCCTATGTTTTGGTTCTAATGCTATTGATGAGAGGTTACTCATTGAAATGTTCATATAGCATACTTCATATTTATTCATTAATGGTAATTTTGTATTTCATTTGCATGTATTTTGGTTTTATACCCTTTGTCATGATTTGTTTGAAGGTTTGCCTAGTATCTTTAATGAAACTAATTTTGAAGCTTTATAATAAAATCTGATACTCTGTTTTACCAAAAGAAATGACTGTTTCCCTGTTGCATTAATTGATAGGATTTATACGTGATACCTTGTTCTGTTAAGGAGGTTCGGGTGTTTTCTGCCATCTTGGATCACAAATTTGTGGTATTGACTTTTTCGATAATTGCATATATTAGTTTTAAAAAGAAAATACTTGTAAAAAATTAATATTTTGTAATTCCTTATATAATGGCATTATCAATAAGCTTAAATAGAGGATAAAATGCTTTTTTTCAACATTTTAGGAATAAATCATTTCCAGGGGAGGTAACTCCAATGACTTTATTTTATAAAGAAATGCACTATGGAATTATAGATTTATTAATGTAGAAAGAAAATGAGATTTTTTAACTTTTTGATAATATATAATGAAAGCCATCTTTTCCTGTTTATCATAGAATTCTATCGTTTTATTTTCTAAATATCAAGAAAATGTAGTTTTTGTCAATAAAATCAACCGAAAATGGAGGATTTTGCACAACCTATTGCTTGAAAACGGGTTCGGTGACATAAACATTTGATTATAATTTTTCGAATAGCACAATATAGTTTATCTTTCGACAAAGTATATAAAATTTCTATCGATTTTTATTTAGACCCCCAACCTCCTTAATTGAAGGGATTTCTATTTTAGTCTATTTTATACCAAGTTTTGTACACTTTTACTTTCATTAAGGCCAAAGTTGTACTTTTCTTTGTTTTGCGTCTGCTTGCTGGTAGGTTTTGTTGTTACTGTAGGAAAAAACACACACCAAAATATTTCAGAAAATTATGGCTGAACAATCAGGAGAATATTTATGTTGCTTTTCATACATAAAACAATTGCAGATTTTTAATTTTAGCATCTTTTATCCATATACAGTTTGTCAAAACAGATTTATTGCAAAAATAGACTTCAATTATTACGAACTCGTGTTTACCTTTATGGCATACAAAGACTGTGTTTTTTGTCCTGGCTGGCTGGTAAGTTTAAAAAATTTGACCGTACGCAGACACGGCCTTATAAAGGACGTAGCTATGGCCACAACTCGCCTAGCGACAAAAAAACAGAGTTAAACATATTACAGACGATGAGTTCATTCGGTGTAGATTGACAGATTAAATTCCAAAAGATTTGGATTGTATCTTTCTGGCATATATTGCATAGTCTTTCTTTTAAATAATATTAATTTTTTTCTAGATGTTATTAGCTTACGTACCTTACAGTATCTAGCGAGATGGCTTGACCTGTTGTTAAAGTGCTGAAGTTTTGTGATCCCAATTTTTCATTTGCTCTTTTGACAACCTCCATTGGTGGGAAGGTGGTTTCCTTGCTAAAATCATAGACATAGATGAATTGGTTCCTTAAATTGAAATAAAAAAAACATCTTTGACAACTGTTCGTGTGCCAAAAAGTCCAGGATAGTTGAAATGAACCACAGTAACTTTGACTGTACCATCCTGATGATCCTGACGATGTTTTGTTTCTACAACAACACCTTCATGGTTCAAACTGGTGTATGGAAATGTTATGACATCACCTTTCTTGATCATATCCATTTTGTTGACAATTGGTTTTGGAATCTCTGAAGCTGGTTGTACAATCGACATAATTCTATCCAAAACACCCGACGCAATACACGGAAGAGCAACGGCTATCGCAGTACTTATGCCAAAATACAACCCGGATACCTGAAACGTTACTGAAATTCCCACGCTTATTAAACAGAAAATCAGAGAGCAAAGGAGCTTTTTATATTCTTTGTCGTAACACTTTAAACATAGAAGTCCTTGCTTAACTTTGCTTTTCAGGCTTGCAATTTGGTCGACAATTGACAAAAGTGAAGCTAGTACTGCAATATGGGCGAAGCCGCGAATGACTGGCTTTAGTTTACCGCAGAATTTTATGCCAATTTTAAGCAAGGATTTCCAAAGCCAACACATAGTTGATTTCACATATTTTGCTTTAGATGAAATTTGTGTGCTGTATTTTACACCAGTCGCAATTTCATTGGATTTGTTTTCGCAGTTATTTCCAGATAAGCTGTAAGCCTCATTCTGGTTGTTTTCTTCATATATTGCCGCCATTTTGTTTGCCCTAGCAACAATTTGATCTGGAGTAAACATGCCAGATCTGTATTGGACTATATCGATGTTGTCGGAAATTACATCAAAGGTTTTTGTCTCTTTAATTACCGTTATTCGTCTTCTCATATCCTTTTGGAAGTGCACAAGGGTTAGTTCTCCTTTTGTGGCTTCAGAATTTTCCCACTTTACGTCAGTAACAATTGCATGGTGATTATACAAGTTAAACTGTCTCCAATGTCTGTGAAATCTGATATGATCTCCAGGTTTAACCTTGGAAATATGGTTTACTTTTTCGTAGGTGACACAGTCTTCGCAGTTGACGTCAAGTGTCTGTAAAAATTCATCGACGGTGTTTTGGTCGGATTTTAAGTCAACAAGTGTATCTACGTCTTCTTCATCAAAAGATTTAGCAAGTTCATCACTATTTATGACATCATGGGCAAGTTGCTGAATTTCAGACGGAGTTACAGTTATATCATTTTTAATGCTTTCGTCTACTTTTAAATTTTGTTTTTCATTTTCTAACACATCCTTAAAGTCGTCTTGGTTACCAGGTAGCTGTGACAGTAATTTTTCAAAAGCATTGTCGTCATCATCATTTTGTGGAAATGGTATTTCTCCTGGAATTACTTGTCGTAATGCAGCCATGTTTCCAAAGAACTAAGCTACAAAAGATACGTCGTTGCTGGCATTGTTTGGAATAAATACATCAATATGAAAATTAAAAGATAGGAGGTAAATATCAGAGAGACAGAGAGACTGCAATCCAACAATGAGAAAAACAGAGGAATTTACAAATCTAGAGGTCTCCACAAGGCCTTCAATAAGGGGGGGAATATCACTGCTTGTGAAATGTTCTAAATTACCCCTCCCCCAAAAAAAGTAGGTTTGGTGTGTCGTTTAAAGTTATGGTGAACGAATATGGTTTTAATCATTTAAAGGCAACCCTTTCATTCAGTTTAGTAATTTCAGCAATGCCCGTTTGTACCAATGGTCTTTTTTACACCCCGAACGTAGCCGTTTTTAGAAATAGGTTATCGGTTTTTTCGCCAGGAGGTTAAACCGTACCTAAGATATGTTCATTGCACAGATGTGATGTATAAATTCTAAACCGCGAAGTGTTGAGAAAATTACATGGGATAAGTATACGTTAAAAATCTCCTTGCAACAGCTCGTAATGAGGGTTCGTATATAATTAGTTCATCAGGCTTATTTTAACACCCCTACCCAAACAGACCCAATTTATCATCTTGTGGAAGAAAATGTCCTGGTCTTATACCCATCTCGCTCACTGTATGATTTATTGTTTGTTAACTTTTTATCGTCGCGCTGTGTTCCGTTGTATTTTGGGGGGAAGATGTAAATATTTTATTTTTTGTTAGTTGAAAATAAGCTAAGCAAGGACTTTTGTGTTTAAAGTGCCAAAAATCTCTTTTATCTACAGTGAAACCGGTCTTAACCAGATTGATTCTTAAGTCTTTCTCTAAAAGTTTTCATTTGTTTTAACCTGCCTAAACCGAACACCTGTCTAAACCGAACATTACTTAAAGTACAAAAGGGGTTCGGTGTAGACAGATTTCACTGTATTATTCATATTATATTTTTTCAATGATGATTAAATTCAAAGTTTGCGGTGCAGACTGAACCCATTGGGATAATGGTTTTTATTTAAAAAAATATTTTATTACGGAGCATCAGGTTTATTCCAGTAAATATACACATTTAATGGGGTCTTAATTTCATATAAATTTTTGTGCATTTGTTTTACTTTCTATTTATTTTCTTGTTATATATTTATTTTTAAAAACTCTTAAATTTGACCTTTTGAACTCAGTCACTTTATTTCCTTTTACCATTATAGATAATTACTAATTCATCGCTAATTCATCCGGTTAATACATATATTATATAAAATGATAATACGTGAGGAGTTGTGATAATCTGTGCCAATTCTTTTGTTTGTTCAAAATAAAATATGTTTTAACTAATAGAAAATATGGGGATAAGACAATGGATTGAAGATAAATATGTATATATTTGTTCCCCACCATGCCCTGTTGAAAGAACTCAGAAATGATGATTCCAACATTTTCATAATTTCGTTAGAATTGTTATACAGCCTGTTTTATAATAACTTGGTGATACCTTCCATCCCGCCACAGTTCTATAGTCTTTGTAGAGAATGTAGCATCGTGTTTATCTGTGAACCAGGTGGATTTTGTTATTAACGCTAAAATCTGATTGAGGTCACCTATGATAGAGCTAACTCTATTTTTAAAACTAATTTTAAAAGATTTTGAAAATCTTATATTACAAATTTGATAAGATTGATCTTAAGGGTTTTTTTCTTAAATTGACATTTTGAATCTGAAATCCTGGTCAAATAAGAAAAGTAAATATTATAAAATGTCATAATAAGCATTATAAAAGACATGTTTGTAAGATCTTAGCTTTTGTTTATGGGGAATTCAAGCTCACAAAAATGACAAACATATTTTGACGGCTTCATATTTTTATATTCAACACATAAAAAGAACGGTAAACTGACAAAAATACGCATTTTGGATCTAATGCTACTGATAAGAGGATACTCCTTGATATGTACATATAGCACACCCAAATTCTCCATATTTATTCAACGTTGGCCTTTTTTTCATTTTGAAACCATTGGGTCGATACCTCTGCTGGTGGTTCAGGAGTCTCCGAGGGTTTTCATCAGCCCAGTTGTCAGACTTGTCTGACATTAAATTTATCAAACAATGTTTTACAGAAATTTGCTGCTTTTGTTTATATTCTAAAATACTGTAAATACCTAAAGACCTCGAAAAGTATGTCACTAAGTAGTTGTCCATGTCGTCGGATTTGGCTTCCCTTTTCGATTTGTTTAGATTTGAGTGCTTCTTTTGCTATTTTTGGATATCTTTGACCTCCTACGATTTGGTTCAAATGCTACTGATGAAAGGTTACTCCTTGAAATGTACATATAATTAATGATTATGACTTTGAAGCGTTTTAAAATAAATTTCGACGACCTACCTCAATCTTTCGAGTTAAACTGACATGTTTAATTCTTTTCTCGAGAATATAACGGAAGTATATAATATAACATTCGTACTTAATTTTCGAACTTCCGATATACTTTGATTTTTGTCTACTAAACCATTTTTAAGGAGCAACTTACCGTTTATTGCTGTAATTGCAGTAATCGTTGGACCAAACATTGATGAAATCGAAATATCTGCTGACCAGGATTTTCCGTGTTTATTTTTGTCTGACTTATTTCAGAAATTTCCATGTTATTTTTGTTCTATGTGGAGAGTGTCTAGGTCAATTAAGTGTTCTAACATTTCAAATCGAAATTGTTTTATACTAATTTTGTGACAAATAGTTAATATTACGTACGAACAATTTACTAATCTGAATAATTCCTAAAAATATTTTTTGCCTTATATGACACAGGAAGATAATGAAGCCCATTAGTACATTCATAAATTCATGTTTTACATTAATACGGTCGTCATAAATGGATTACAACATATACATTTTGTTAATAAATCATAGGTGTGTAAAAGTTTGAAAGCCTATTTATGTATTTAATTAAACTATTTGTTAAAAAAATATTGTCTTTGTGGCTCTGACGTTGCCGAGGCCTAACACTTTTTAACAGGAGACTTTTATTCCTGTTTTTTTATGTATTTGTAGCATGTATATCTTAATTATAATCATTTTTGTAATTCATTTCCCCCGAGGGCCTCATAAATGGAATATTTCGTACTTTAGTTTAAGCAATGCGATGCATTGATTGATTGATTGATTGATTGATTGATTAAACGGCAATATTTTAGCCATATCACGGCAAGAAGATCATAATCTGATAAAAGAATAAACAGTAAAGACCAACAAGGGAGGGCTACTATTTATTTACTTACATATTGTGGGACAAAAGATGACTTTTGGTAATTTCTTGTAAAGTTATTTAAATGAAAAAAATACATATGGCAAATAACGAAAATCGAATTTTCATGGCACATTTTATCATTTCTGAGCTCATATTGAAAAGAAATATTGTAAACAATTTTTACAATTTTTCCGTTATGATGTGGACTCTGGTTCATTGATGAAGGCCGTAATGGGACCTGTGAAAGTTAAGATTCGACTGTCATTTGGGTGGATAGCTGTGTCATGGACAATCATGCCACAACCTGTACTTGAACTGTTGGTCTTATGTAAAAGTTGTAGAGCAAGACCCATTTTTATACGACCTCAATCAAAGGGATCAGAGGGTTTAAAATGCGATTTTGCAGCGAATGACAAATTTTTATTTTTAATTCGATTTTGATTGGGGTTTGCACTGATTCCTCTCAATGAAAACTTTCAACAGATTTTCTCTCTTACTATTTTCGAGATAAAGGGGGTCAAAGTGGGGAAAACTCAATTTCGATGGAAATATGGAAAAATTTTATTTTTCATCTCATTTTGATGTTTTTTCCAAATCATTCTTTATGAAAAATGCAACAAAATTAACACCAGTTTTGAGGGATAATACGAGTCAAAATGATTATTTATCCAGTCATATTACTGTGTCCAGCACTTTACTGAGACCAAAAAAGTACTGTGTCAACACTTATCCAAAGGTTCATTTGTTCATCTTTCACAATTTGCCGCGCATTGGCTGCTCTCACACCCTCTCTGTTGTGTGTTATATAATCAGTCCGCAATCATACCATATATGAAAAGATGTCATGAAAGATAAAATAAAACTGTAAAATTTGCCTGGGGAAAAATCTGAGCACGGAAATTATAGATTTGAAGATTTTAATATAACTTCAAAGTCTCATCAAGTTTCTATTGGTATGATGAGATTTTTTTCCAACATTCAAATGAAGTTTTCTCACCTTAAAAAAAACAATAGAATTCAACATTTTTGGAAAATATGGCAAATTCTTTTGAAAAATTATTCAACAAATTTAAGAGATGTTTCGAATTTTACTATAGCTTAAAATTGGAACTTTCTGAATGATTTTTTAATTTTGTAAGTACATGTATACACAAATTTAGGGTTTGTATTGTTTTTGACTGTTTATATACTGTCAAACTTTACGTGTGGGCTTTGATCTATGATCGAAATTATTAATCCTGGAGGGATGTTGGTTTGGATAATTCACGT
>JAULBM010296635.1:0-15193 GCA_032357055.1 Geukensia granosissima | reverse complement strand
TTGCCACTGGACGTTAAACAACAATCAATCAATCAATTAAATTAAATGAAAACACTAGTAACGATTTAATTGCTGGTATAAAAAATCTGTGATAGTTTAGCCCCTAGCGTGTCTGATGAAAGAAAACCCAGGAAAGCGCTAATTTGTTCAGAACAGTTAAATTTGTGATGGAAGTTTGTAAAATGTAGACTGTATCTTTCTGGTATTTATTCAATATTTTTTCATATAAATAATTAAATGTTTTTCATTGTAGCACATGGGGAACATGAAGAGGTACATCCGTTAACGGTATACATGTATCTATTGAAGAACAGCAATTCAGTACCACTAGCACACCAAAAAATATATGATTTATCTCGAGCGAAGGTAGAGATGCTTATGTAAATATATTCATATTATACCAGAAATGAGCCAAACCTTTATTAAAAAAAGAGAAAATTTTCAGGAGTAACCTTCTATGAAATCGCTGATTTATATCGTATCGTATCATTGTCTACATATATTCCATTGCATGTTCTTCCTGGTTCATGAAGGGCGGTCTCTTTTTACAAGAATACAATTACCACAATGAAATGCATGATGCAGCCCTGATAACATAATGGGGGTTTTTACCATGAAAACAAGGTTAATTTTGCTAATAAACATCAGATTCATGCTGTACATTAGTAGCTAAAAGTGTCTAAATATAGACAAAAGAACAAAAGGTAAATAATGTATACATACGGTAGCACTTTTTTGTTTGCAATATACTAGTATTAGGTATCCTACGTGTATTATTTAATATATTAATTTACCGTGCCAAATTGGGATGATAAGTAAATCTATTGATATAGCTTAAAATTATTTCTGTTCAAAAACTCATGAAGATGCCAGATTTGACTGTGGCCTACCAATTAACGCTACATTGTGACACAAAGATGGCTCTACCATCTTCCAAAAAAAAAATCTATGAGAAGTTTTTAATATATTTTCTAAGTTTTAAACATTGTTTAAAAGAGAAGACAATCATTTCATTAATTTACAAAATACGAAGGTAGCACACCTTGTGTTAAAGCCGAGTACCTACATGTAACTGTCTGAATTAATTCTTATGTGTACATTGTATATAAAAATTCCTGGCCTTTGTTATGAAATCGTCCGTATTGTTTGTAAGTAAATTAGCCTTTTGGTTTTCCGTGTTGTGATTTCTGTTCTAGTTTGTAATTGTCGCGTTTCTGGTTTGCCGTGGTAGTCATGCAACTTGTCCCGTCTTGACGGACACTTCGATTTGTTTCTCGCCTCATCAAGAGCTGGGCACAGTCTTTGTTTTGATTTCAAGCTTATATATTTTCACGTCATGAATTCCATGTTTCATTTTTGAAAATTACTTAGACAAAATTACTTCTTAAATTTATATTTGTTTTTTTTTTTTTTTGGCTGGGGTTAATTGTGAGTGAAAACAGTGCGACAGCGATTCATCTCTTCATAAAATATATATGTATTCATGTTTATATATGATTTATATAGGTCATCATGCGTCAAAGTGGTTAAGTCACACCAGAATGTGACGGGTATAATGTGACATTTGTTTTCATTTGATAAAAGATTGTCAAAGTAATCTAACATTTAGGTCTCATTTTGTAGTGAACCAAATAAAATGCATCGTCATTGAGAATTCAGACTACTACTGTAGATCTACAACACATCAAAAATGAAAACAAAATAGTCAAGTTATCTAAATGGCAGTCCTGTGTGACATATATATTAGCAGGCGCTCACAAGGGCCTGTAATCGCTCACCTGGTATACAATTTCCAAAACGAAGTTGACATTGAAATCATTCGACTTAACTTTTGTTCCAATAGACTGAGGCGTTTTAGACAAGACAAGTTTTAATGAAAATCCTAAAGAATAAAGTAGTTTGGGTTATACGGCCATATTTGTTTGTAGTTGGGACCATGGGATATAACTCTGATATGGACCCACTTTGTAACTATACCACTAAAGCGTCGCAGCTCTTTTCCGAGAATTCAGTGGGCGTTTCTTGGATTTTTTTACCTTTTTCTGAGATTTTATTCTCTTTTCCGAAAATTTTGCAAAAGGCCTTTCCCGAGAAAAATCCTGCGTTAGTCTCATATAGATATATATAGCAAATTTTCTAAACATGAATAGTTGATTCCCATATAATATTTACACTGCTTAAAGTTACTTACTTTTATACACGTTGAAGTCAAATACTATCAGAGTATCAAATTTGTAACTCATGCTACAAAAGTAAACCTAGAGATGACAGGCTGCATTGTTTTACCCAGCTGAAGATGACGAAACAGTAGGCGGGATTAATGTGCTGTTTTTCTGAGATAAATATTGAGAACATAATCTGCAAAACTTGCAAGACACTTTCCAATATCAGATGTTTTGTCATTTTAATCGATTTTGAGAACAGGAGCATTGCTTTGATTCGTTTCTGTGTGTGACCGTCCAAATATTAGCATTATGAAATTATCGGAAAAGAGGCATGATTTTTGTTGTATTATTACATGTATAAAAAAATTCTCGGAAAACGGAAATCAAAATTCTAGGAAAACAGACATCAAAATTCTCGGAAATGTCCAAACCAAATTTTTGGAAAAATTCTCGGAAATGTCCTACGCCCTACTAAAGTTTGGTTTATATTTCGCAGGTTGTTCACAACGAGATATTATAATGAAATATACCATAGGGTACTATGTTTAATCAAGTTCAATTTAGGCAGCCATCTTGGTTGGCAGGTTGGTTTATCCTATACAATTCTGAAAGGTGCCTACCGTGTGAATATTCTAACAAAGTTTGGTTCCAGTTGAGCAAGCAGTTCCAGACGAAAGAAAATTTTAAAGAACTTCCAATAGGGTCCTATTCCTGCTGCTTCCGCCATCTTGGTTGGCGAGTTTGCTCATCAGCTACATTTGTACAGATCTGAAAAGCGTCAACCTGGTAGTGAACATTCACTAAAGCTTGCTTCAAGATGAGCAGGTAGTTTCAAACATGAAGTTGTTATAATGAGTCTCCTTAGGGTCCTATCTTAATCTTAGTTCGGCTGAGGCGGTAATCTTAACTTGATTGGTGGGTGAAGTGACCATTCCAATAAGTAGTTTAAGACGAGAAGATTTTTTATGAATATCCCGAAGTCTTATGTTAAACTAAGTTCATCTGAGGCGGTCATGTTGGCTCGGATACAATTCTAAAAGAAAGCTACCTATAGACCATTTAACCAAAATCCGGTTCCAATTGGGCAAGTAGTTCCAGAAGATTTTTTACAATATCCCATAGAGTCCTATGTTAAACAAAGTTCGACGGTATCGGCCATATTGGTTGGCAGGTGGACACATCAGTTACAATCCTGAAAGGAAGTTTGCTAGTGGCTATTCCATCAAAGTTCATCGGATACAACTTTGAAAAGGGGTGATGTAAGCACTTACGTTTCGCCTCAACTGCATCGGCAATTTTTTTAGAGTTTTTAAGAGACCCTCATTCCTTTAGAAACGGCAATCATATTAGATGGCCGATCAAGTTTCCGAATTCAACATTGAAAGGGGATCCCTTAAGGACCATTAAAGCAATGTTTGTTAAATAGTATTCCAGTTGTTTCAGAGCTGAAAATGTGCATTGTTGATGGACGACAGACGCCAAGTGATGGCAAAAACTCAAATAACCTGTCAGGTTTGGTTAACTAAAAAGCTGTAGCCTGCCTTACTAATGAATTAATCTGTCACTTGAACCAAAGCAGTTTTAGAATCCAAATTACGTTTTGATATTAAAGGATGTTAAAGTGTGAATTGCTGACGTATATTGTGTATACAATTCGCGATATTTCTTCAAACTGGTAGGAGTTTTAAAAATTCATCGACTTCCTACATAGCACTTTGCAGAGAAAACAGAAAAAGTTGCATGTACCTCAATCTTTTGATTTTCACGTTCCGCTATAGAGATGATGTTCTTTCACTTAACTATATTTAAATTTGTTGAGTATATGGGCCGCAACTATCCCATTGAACTAAACTAGAAAGAAACAGGTCTGCTTCTTAACCAGAATAACATCTAAAAGTGACAGTGAGAGTGGAGTAAGAAAACACTAAACATGAGTATTAATTTTTATTATCGCATGGCAAACTATTCCTTCAACTACAGCAACACCTGCAAACGGAGTATATATCTATTAGTTCATACGTTACCCCGGGACTTGAACTTCCCAATAAGATTTTATTGATAGAAGGCCACTGACAAGGTGGCTACTGATTCAAAAAATTTAAGTGAAAAAATTAACAGCATCACTCCACCCCCCCCCAAATCGAGGGTGACCGGGGTATAGAAAATAGGTCGTTCGGTGTCCCCGCCTGCAGCTAGAACCCCTGCTAAAGGGGAGTCTGTTCGAGCGGGATGAATAAAAACTCGAACTCCCATTCGCAAAGATTATGCCGGGGAAAGAATAGGCACAAGGTATCATAGGCTCCGTCCTGGAGGCACCAATCCTCTGAAAGGAGCGTCCTTGGTTGTGGGGGATGTATAAATTCTAAATCCGTCCAGAGGGAGACCTTAAAGACGCCCCGTATGTAGGAAATGCAACGTGCTAAGCACACTAAAGACCCCTTGTAACAGCTCATTTTGAGTGGCCAGTAGGCGGCTAGTTACAAGGCTAAATTTTCCGCCCCTATCTAACCCGCAATTTTTCCAGTGGCAGTCTAAAAGTCCCTCTCTACCGGTCCCTTGCTCACAGTCTTTATATTGATTTTGTTTCCGTCCTGAATATGCTTTGAATATTTGCCCAATCAATCAATCACTCCGGCAATTTTTCGGTCGCTATGATGATTTGGTTGTCCGATACAAAACGTCCATTTCACAAATGACAATGGATATCTTTTTCAGATTCTTTGCCGTTGACTTTTTATCTGGCTGGTTCCTATGTCTTTTGGGCAAAGTACAGCTTTGATATTTGGCAAAACATTTTTCTGTGCAGTGGTTACACCGGAAAGAAGTTTGTTGTTCCAATATTCGTTGTTTCCAATGGCATGCTGCATAACTATGAATCCGTTCCTATACCGGTTGTGACTAACTTCGATGTGAAGCTTTGACTACCGAGCAATACGACGGGTGACATTTGTGGTGCAGGAGTTGCTTGTTATCTCTTCCGGAGCATCTGAACATATCCTTGTTTTTGTAGAGTTCCAGCTTTTTTGTGGACTCTGTCTTTAGATGCTTTTTGTTGGATATGGTCTTGTATGCCTTCTGACCTACATTGTAACGATTTCTGTCTGCTAACATTACATTTACTTATATATTACTGCACTGTTAATATGATTGATTGTTGGTTGCTTTACGTCCAGTGGCAAATATTTCATGCATATTCAGGACGAGAACAAGTTCAGCAATTATCATTATCGAAAAAAGGGGTGGGATGGGACACAACAGGGCAATGGTTTTTGACTGCCACTGGAAAAAGGGAGTGATGGGTATGGGGACGTAAAATTTAGTCTTTTGTAGCGGCATTAACCTACTCTTTTTCGAAAACTACAAAAGGGGTCTTTTACGTGCAAGGAGGTGGCACTCTCCAAACACGTCACCCACTATGGTCCACGGCCAGGCTTTCCGTGTTATAACCTGGCAACCCCCAAAGAGAGGGCCTCCCCTATCCCCCACCTGGGCTTCGCGCTAGGTCAGCTCTGTGGGTCGAGCATGGAGACCGCTCCGGTGGTCAGAGCACTGTTAATAACTTGATGAATAATATTGCATGTGCACTCTGGAAACAGTAAAATAATTTTACATTTTTTTTTATCGTTAACCAAGAATAAAAAATGACCTATATTATAACAGCTTAAATAACCATACAGATTTATTTATATGTTTTCGCATCAATTAATTAGGGTTTTTTTTAATTGCTCAATAACAACTCGAGTAGTTGCTATATTTTAAATATTTTACTATTTTAACGGTTCTGATTTTAGCATGACTTTGCATGATTAAATTTTGATCTATCCTGTCATCACCTCAACCTCGCAAATGCAACATTTTATTTTTCAAATATTATATTATGAACGACAAACTATGAAAGTATTTTTCACCATATGTTTTCTATTAAAATTATAATTTTAAAATGAAATAAAAATTAGTATGTAGAATGCGATCTGTAACGTTTTTATACACTATTGTTATTCATTCCGCGATAAAGTAACTGATGTAAATAATTAGAAATGCCCTTTTTCTACGTTACATTTTGAAAGCTGACGTTCTTTGCTAATCAATTCGTTGGATTAATGTTTTGGCGTTAAATTGAAAATACAACTTCTCGAATTAAGCTATACGTGGCATCTCATACGAGAAATGATTTCGTAGGTCAACCCAGGCAAATTTTAATGATCTTTTGAAAAGATGTTTCAAAAGTTTCTAATTATCGGTTTAAAATATTTGGTACAAATTTTATAGGAACTTGCGTGTGGGCAATCGTCTCTAAATATCAAACTGTGAGTGGTTATCTGACCAATAGTAGTCCGCAATTATCTTTACATCAGGGTAATAAAGTGAAAGGCCAGGACCGGACATGCTATTAATCTTTCAATACATGAAAAATTTTTATTAGTTGAGGGGCACTTGAAAATAATGAAGCATTCAGCAAAGACAACATATACGATATGTAAAACTTGATTTTGATCATTAAATAGCCATATTTCTGATAGTATGAAATGAGTATACAAGTGAGAATTGACAATTATGGGGTGATATCGACTTCGGAGGTCCTCCGTTGGAAACACATGCGAATTTTTGAAAAGGCAGGTTGTTCATCGAGTCTTAAATAGTCTTGTGTTCTTATTGACGTTGTGCATTTACAATAAGCATTTTTTTTTCTAATATTTTCTTGGGGAAAAATTAGCTCCGAGAAACTTGGAGTTAAAAAAGGGTTAAAAGCAAATTCCTAAACGATACATGTATGTGTCATGACAGTACAATAGAAGTTTGGGCGCATTTTTACAATAATACTTTAACGATTGGATACAAGCATGCACATTTATATTATCTTCATTACCTGAGAGAAAAACTGATTCTTCTCAATAAATAAGATTTAACAAAATGAAATAAATGTTAAGTTCGGCCTTTTTCCCTTGGGCATTGCAACTGCTGTAGTAATCCGATTACATCATATTTGTAATGAGAGCTTTTAACTGAATGAGACATGTACTTGCAAACTAACACCACCTTTCCTTTATATCCTCTGAATCATTTAAAGACTAATTTGAACTGATTAACTATCTTGTAAGACTTGATCAGAATCTGAATTAGAAAAAGCGAACTTTGAAGTTTTATTATTTTGGTTTCTACAACGCTTCAAATGGATAATAAACAGAGAAGTGTATCTATATATATATGGTATCATTTCGGAGTACCGAGCATCTTTTTGCTTTATAAAAAAGAAAGGATATGGAATGAATGCTGGAAAGAGGGAAATCCATTCCTTATTTAATTTTTTACAATTTAACTGCGTACTAGCGCTTTTCTGGATTAACCTTCATCGGGTACGCTAAGTCCAAGTTAGAACTACAGAAGTCAAAAATAACATGTATTAATTTCAAGACAGTGATAAATAAATTTGATGCACACACGCAAAAAGAATACAGGTCGTTTTAGTGACGGCGACAATTGCCGAACGTATGAAGATCAAGATTTAAATGAATAACAAAAAGGACCACTATCTTCCCGACAAATTTTTTAATTTCTAGTTGACCTTATGACTTTTCCATTATTTTGATTTTGGATGTTCTTATTTTCAAGACAGAAATTAGCCGGAACGTTTAAATACTACACTCGCGCACTTTTGATTTAGACCTGACCAGATCCCGACCTGTTCTTAAAGACTAGTCGGCTGTATAAATTGAAAAATGGTACTCACACTTTTGATTCATACCCTACTGAATCCCGATCTGTTCTGAAAGATTTTAAGACAGAAGCTATTCAGCGTGTTTTAAATTTATAACGGCACTCGCTCATTTTTGATTCAGACATACCAGATACCGACCTGTTCTGAAATACTTTAAGACAGATTAGTCGGTATGTGTAAATTAAACAGACGTAGAGCGGTAATAGAGCTGTCATAGAACAGATGTACAGTGGTCATAGAGCTGTCATAGACCAGTTCTAGTCACTTTGTATCATGTGTATATAACTGTTCTTTTCTAGAACAGATTCAGTCAAGAATTAGAACAGCTTTAGTCGAGAATCAGAACAGCTCGGTCTCTATGTATAAATGACAGTTTTGAAAGCGATTACTTTATTTTAACCAATTCGCAAGTCAATGCTCAATGTCAGTAAATATGCCGCCTGTAAAATTAAATAAACTGTCTCCTGACATAAGACAAAGAATTGTTAATTTAAGAAACAGAACATATTGATAGAATCAGAAGGTGTAAAAGTTTCCCAAATTAATATAAACCTTGAATTGGGACTGTGTACTTATCTTTTGGATTCAGAAGCACGAATTTTACATACTTAATAGCTAAAATCCCATATCATAAAGATTTTCGCCTTATTTTTTTCAAAAAAATTCAAAAATTGTTAGTGCGATATATTACAAATTATGAATTTGAATACCAAATTTATTCTATAAAGTCACAAGTACAAATTACTTTATGCAAAACAGCAAAATTTCTTTCGTCACAAAGATAATATGTTAGGCACATATTTCAATATTACCTTAAATTGGATTGTGTATTTATATACATTTTGAATTCAGAAGTAAAAAATTTATATGCGCTACTGCAAATGTTCATTTGCCGTAAAGATTTACACTACATGTATGTGCAAAATAAACAATCACCATGTACTCATCATCGTCCAGACGATCCTTGTAGCTGAACTGGAAATTTTGTAATAAAATAGGAAAATTATGGAGAACAAGTCGACAAAGCGCAGAGAGAGACTCAGGAGAACAAATCGACAAAGTTCAAAAAGAGACTCATAGTATATATGTATGGTCGTGGCGATGCACAACTACTACATGCAGTGTTGAAAAATAGGACTAGCGATGACACGTGTCAGCAGTTGGAAAGGGCATATCGGGTATATGGTCTGCATTCCTTTAAAGGCCTTGGTTTCCGCTTGATGCAAATAATGTTAAATTTATGTCTAATATTCTTTTCAGGACCATTAAAGTAAGCCTTCTGTATTTTTCACATTACATGTTGCAAGAAAACGAGGTATATTGTTATATTAGTTCTTATTATATCACAGTTATAATTGGTCTTCTGCCAGATGTTAATCATGTTTGAAACAAAACCGCCTTTCTTTTTTTTATTACTTAACAAATTGAAGTTTATGTTGTGTTCTGCCCTTTTGCCTTGGGTTTTGCAACCGCATTAGTAATATATGTTGATTACATCATGTAGTGTCTGAGTAAAACTCCCATTCTTTTTTAGTATTATGTGACCGTAAAATCTCGTTTTCTCTAATCAAAATCACGTTTTGAGTGCATTTATTAACATCACAGAATACAAATATGACTACATAATATGGGACAAAGGTTTGTTTTAGTCTATTTGTAGAACTGTGAAACAAAGCAAATGAATTCTTGGAACGTCACTGTTCTGGTTCGTTTTCATTTCTTAAGGCGTGATTACGAGGACGCTGAGATTGCACAAGACGTTAAAACGAGGAGGGAAGTTGAATGATTTCTTTAATCATTCTGAAAATGTGTTAAAATTGTTTGGTTTTTTCGGGATTTCGAATTTCTCAAATAAGTGGAACTGATACGCAAAGTAAGATAAAGAATGTAATAGTTCTGATAGCATTTATTTTTGAGCCACTTTATGCATAAATCAGATGCTACTATGAGCCTGTAATCGCTCACCTGGCTTAAAGCTGCGTATGAAGTCAGTCCCTCAGAATATTATGTTGTATTATGTAAATTGGCCTTCTCTAGCTTTCCTTGCGGAAACAATGACGAACGAACTGCATTTTCAACCCAAAAGATACCAACCTGTAATTTTAAATATATATTCTGCAAATAATTTTGCAACATTCTGGTTCATTAACAGTGTCTGACAAAAAGCCCTTTAATGAAAATTTCCATAAGGTTTTAGTGAAGTGTTCATGTTGAATTTCCAATCCACATAAACATTGTTATCTTGGTACATGTTTATGACATCAAGAATTATCCCTACTATGTAAAACATTATATTTCGATATGAGGTTTACCAATATTACCAGAGGAAAATACTTATCGGTAATTTTTCTGTTGATTCTTTTGTTCGGATAATTTTTGTACAGGATGGCGGACCATAATCTGATAATATCTAATTTAAAAAAGATGTGGCGTTGGCTTGTTTTCAATTTTATGAATGAAACGCATGCGACCGCACAAAAATACACTCGCTAATTTCTTCAGTTTTGGTAAATTTTTAAAATTAACCCCAAATCATTTACTAGCATTTCTTGAAAATTACCAATAAAAAGAAAAAAAATTGCTACGGCTTATTTTATCCACGCTAAATATCAGACTCCCCCTAAAAAGATCGCCCAATATCAGGCGGTGTCAAAGCTTTACTCTTTATAAATGCGGCATTTACATACGGACTTTGACCACTACATTGGTAAGCTGAAGACAATGAGATGACAGGTAACCAATATTCAACAACATTGACATTTTCTGTAATGAAGAAGTGTCGTGAGGAAAGATCTACAACATTAACAATGAGTCATACTTAATTCAGACAAAAATTACTTAAATAAACATTTTATTATATAATCATATTGTCAAACTGAACAACGCACAGCTTAATGTAACATTTACAAACAAATAAGCAAAGCACCCCTGTCACGCCATTACAAAACAGTATCGTTGGACTATTTTTCGTGATTTTACTTAAATTTTGTACATAATAGCTTTTAATTATTGCTGCTTGCAAGGGGGTATAACATTATGTTGTACGTCAATACAAAAATGCATGGACTGAAAAATACAAATGTGGCATATTTGGATAAAACAATGAAAATTGATTGTATTAGTATCTAACTGCGTATTTTTCTGATCTATTTAAGACTTCGGGACGTTATTAACCCCATTATCTTTTCATTTTCATATTTGTTTTATATTTCACTCGTGGTGGGAGGTGTGCAAATAAGGATTCCCTCCCGGAATACCTGGCTTTACTCTTGTATTATAAAATATCCTGAATTCCAATGTGTTGCTCTTTTTGTTTTCAAATTGCCTGTTTGTATCGAGTTTATAAGAATTTCGATATCCAGCATTGTACTTCTGAACCAGTATTAGCAAGATTTTCAAGTCGCAGTCCATTCCACAAATTCGCATGCAGTTTCTACTTGTAAATCACACAATTTTATCAGCTTTTTTCGAAACTTAAACGAAAACAAATAAATATTTTTAGAGGAAGTTTAAAAAAAACAAGAAGCTCGTAATCACTCACTCATTTTAGAGAAGAATTTAAACATATAGTACGTTTCACTGTACTAAGTCTCATGTTTTGGCTAATCTTCAGGCAATAACCCAATCTAAAAAGGAAATTTAGAATGAGATTTTACTATCTTACCAGCAATAGAATTTGGTGTTCGAATTATCAGAGGTGTTGTTGTTTGTCCTGTGCTCATTCAAAAATTGCAATTTTTGTGAAATATTAGTACCGACGACGTCTTAATTATTGCATTTCTGGTACCGCCAAGCTTATTTTTTCTTACATTACACATAATATATTTCAATAGATTTATTACATTTTCTCTAATTCACAAATCCTGTGCCCCCGAGGTCGGCCGGTGTATAGAAATAGGCCGCTCGGTTTCTCCGACTGCATGCAGGTAAAACCACTGCTGAAGGGACGTCCGTTGGATGTATAAATACTCGACTACCCCAAAAGTAGCCGGAATTAAGCAATAGTTACTTGGTTTCTCCGCCAAGAGTAGAACCCTCCTAAAGGGACGTTTGTTGGTTGGGCGGAATGTTCAAATTCTCAACTCGTCTCGGACGGGAACGTTATCGCCGTGTCCCGTGTTGAACGGCTTTAACCCCGCTATACTCTTTTATGATTTATTGTTTGATAACTCGTTCTCGTCCTGAATGCATGAAATATTTGTCACTGGACGTTTAACAATAATCAGTCAATCAATCACAATTCCTGTGAGCAAAATTGTTATCATGGAAAACCGACAAAATTTCCCAAATTCGCATATGGGTGGAGAAAAACTAAGAATATGTATAAAAATTTCGAAATATACAAAATTACCGGAAGTTTTCCCCCATTGCGTTTTATAAGAATTATAAAGATTTTTACGAGAAATTTTTATCAATATAATAAATAGTGAGAGACTCAACTCAATGAAACATACTTTTACAAATGAGAAAGTCAAAACATTGAATTTCACGGATTTCGGATTACTGACTTTGTAAATCTTTTTAGTCTTTTTTATACTCATAAAAATGAAAATCCTACAAATCTGAAAAAGTTAAAACTCGGTTTTTCACACGACAAATAACAACTGTAACGATTTTGGTCTGTAAATCTTGTGTTTGAATGTATTTTAAGTGTGCTGGAATACAATCTTTAAAGGCTTACATTACACTACATAAAAGATGTGGTGGTTAGCGGATTGGGACTCTTGTTATAATTATATTGTAAACTATAGATATTTTAAACAATTGTTTTACATTTATTCCGTATTTCCTGTCGTTTAAAACAAGACACAATTACCATTAAAACAGGGCGATTTTTAACTATTTCAAGATTGATTGATTGATTGATGTTCAACGCCACGTCGGCAATATTCAGCCACATCACGGCAAAAACAAATGTAATTTCAGCTAAAATCCTATCAAGAAGTGGATTTCCACACATGTTGACGCCATAATGAGACACTCTGGATTTCTACTTTTAGTAGTTTCTTTTTACGATCGATAGGATGCAGTTACACTGAATCTTCATTTTAATGTTTCTACGTTATACTCTTGTTGGGTCATAAGAAATTTATTGTGGTGTAGACATTATAACTAAATCAAAAATTAAACAGACGGCCAAAGCTCTGCCTGCTATAAGTTTGCCTTTGCCGAATCTGTTTAATAGTAAACATTTAAAGTCGTAGTGACAAAAAAACAATACATGACTATGGCACGCACGAGTCACAAAAAATACTCCCCCTTTTTCTATTAAATTCAATTTAAGTTGCTTAAAATCAGTTTTTCTCTACTTTAATTCAATTTAAGTAACTTAATTCGAATTAATGCTACTTAAAATTAATTTAAGCAATTTTTGTGGTTCCCGCTGCATTAACGCCAATTAAAACACCGAAAATGCATTAACGGTGCTTAATGATAAATAATTACTTAATTCAAATTAATATTCCTTAACAAGAATTTTCTCTTTTAATTGTTACATTTTCAATTTAGTTGCGTTAAAATCATTTTTTTCTTGTTTTTTGTTACAAGAATTCAACTTAAGTAGCAATTAATTCTAATTAAGTTGAATTAATTCTACTTAACAGGAATTAATTCTACTTAACAGGAATTAATTCTACTTAAGTTGAATTAATTCTTCTTAACATGAATTAATTCATCTTCGGCCAATCAAAGACGTCGTACCATTTTATAAACAAACCTAAAGAACCAATCAAAACAGTTGTCTCATACGCTTCTAATTTGAGTTCACAAAATAATTAATTCTACTTAAGTAAAGATACAATCCACTTAAATACAATAACGATTTGTATGTGCTTAAAATTAGTTTAAGTGGCGTTAAATGCAATTAAAGTAACTTAATGTGAATTAAAAACAATTAAGTTATGTTGTTCAGGCGCGCTTAATTGATGTTAACAAGCGTTGAACTAATATTTTCTCTGCTTTATTCATTTTTCTTACATAAATAGAAACTATCTCTAATTAAGTGCTTAATGTATTTAAGTAGCGTTAATTCGAATTAAGTTACTTAAATTGAATTTAAGTAGAGAAAAATTTATTCTAAGTAACTTGAATATAAGTATGGTTTGTGGTTCGCGCGTGCCATAGATGATAGAAATAAGTGCGTTTCTAATCTTCCAAACATAACAGAAAAGTGAGTCTTGCAGGAAATGAATAGCCATAATTAAAAATTTAAGATTCCGGTTACCTGCAATGTCATCAAAGTTCTTTTTTGTGTCAATTTTCTTGATATCAGACATGATGTCAACCACTAACAGGCAAAGAACATGTGGATTCAAAAATATTTGATGAGTTGTATAGTAATCCTTCTGTCCAGCAAAATCCCAGAATCTGCATTCAATATATGGTTGTTGTCCAATAATCGTCAATCTCCAACTCAGTATGGTTGATTGTATTTTATTAAAAGAGATGACAAGTCTGTAAGTCTCCCAGAAAATTTACCAAATTGGAGTTATTTCAATCTTATCTTATGATTTCATATTATTGCCCTTGTTTTTATTGTTGTTTTGGTATCTATATTTGTTTGCTAAATAGCAAATCGGACAGTCTTCAGAAATTTTACTTACTGAATGTTGGAATTGTTGTTCATGCATTTTCATAGTACATTTGATAAAGTGATCTAGTAAAGTTTTTGAGAAAACCAAAATTTGGACATAATTTTGAAAAAAAACAGTTACGAAAAAAACAACAGTCGTGCATGGCTTTAAGGTCAATGTCATCTGAATTTCCCATGCCTATGCAACAAAAACAATCGACAGTTTCTTTTATAGAAAAGTTAATAATCGTTTCCCTTGAACGGCCTTGAGTTCAAAGATATACAAATTTACATACGTTACTTGCGTGTATATCCAAACAACCTCATAACTTTCATTTAAAGCTATCAAGCATATTTTCAGTGAAACTAATTAGTTCGACGTTACGTTCATATGACGAACATTGTCACATCCCAAGTTTCATAATATTAATCAAAATATCTCATTGAAACTTCCAATTTAAAAGTCATCCGAAAAATGGATTTGATTGTTAGCCATTCCCAACACGGATCGAACTCACAACAGTTTATTACGAAAGTCGGGAAGGACCATTCAAATTCAAAATTCAAAATTCAAAATTCAAAATTCAAAATTCAAAATTCATGAAATTACCTACTCCCGCGCTTCCTTTATTCAAAATTCAAAATTCAGAACTCAAAAATTAACTTTTCCCGCGCTTTATTATTCTGCTCTCTCTTGATATATCCTGTCCAGAGCACGCGCTTTTCCGATACGAATTTTAC
>JAULBM010296624.1:0-15194 GCA_032357055.1 Geukensia granosissima | reverse complement strand
AAAAGTGTTTTAACGCTCATTCTCTGGAGCCATTCAAAACGTGTAAATCTCAAACTTCTACAGGTTGTCCTAACGCATTCAATAATGTTTGTGCACACACATGCGAACAACAGCTGTTTTTTAACCTCCCCCCCAAAAAAAAACCAAAATGTTATAGGAATCCTAAGATTTTCTTCATCTTAAATTCTGTAATTCTGATTGGCATCGTGGTACCGATTACAGACGACAGCTTAACCCAGATATTAAACGACGACTGCAGTTTGGGTTTCCTGTTCAGAATTGGTCCACCAATCTAAATCTGTTGACGGTAATAATTATATTGGCAAATATTTATAGAAAAAAACTATAAATGTTATTTTAACTATTATCAAGTTTCATAGTGAACAAATTGCAGTAAAGTCTGTTGTCTGATTACTCATAAAATGTTAATATATTTTCAAAGCGGTTTTGTTTTTTTTTTGTAGAAATAACAGTACCACAAACAATGGTGGCAAAAATGGAAGGAAGGTATTCGTCAGTGCCTTGTGAGAAAAGAACCTTAGTTGAAACCCAATTATTAAACAAATTAAACAATATATCGTGTTCAAGAAATAATACTTGTTCTGCAACAATCACAATGAGTGAATGTTTTCAAGAACATCGACAGCGGCGGTCAAATAATCCTTTAATTGTTTCCATAGCGCTAAGGTCAAATTTAAATGAAGAAGATACTGGAATGGAGAAGTTATATTCTACGAATATAGGTAATTTCAATTGTATTTACTAATTTTACCAAATTTTGTCAGTTTTGAGGTAATTATAATTATTGCTACACACCTCTGTTATCTTAAGATTATCTTTGCTCTTTTTAAAATCACGATTAAAGATAACATCATTATTGTTTAATCAACTTATTTGAAATACAATGTTGATGGTCCTTCTGTATTTATATACCGTTTTTAATTTTATAATTGTAGTTTCCCCTGCTTTGGAGAAAACAGAAGAAGTCGTTAGCGAACTTGTTAATTCTGTCACAGAAATTTCAAGAGATACGTATTATTTCGTTGTGAAAAATGATAACGAAACCTTCAATATTGATCCGATGAGCATCACTCTTGGATCTGAAATTATATGTCATCAAGGATCTGTTCGTTTAGGATCAGATTGTGGTAAGATTTAATACTATTTCACTATCTATCAATGTATCAATTTTTCCAATATTTCATAGGTAACCTTTTGTATCCGGCGTCAATTTGTCGACTTATAATTTGAATATTAAAATCGCCCCCTATGCATACCTGGAATTTCATCCATCTCATAAAGGTGCCTTGGGTCTTCGAAAATTTTATTGCAGTAATTTAATTATTGAGAATGCCGAATCTATTTCTGGTCATAAACATCATTATGCAATTTGTGTGCCGTAAATGTGGTAAATGTCAGGAAGACCGCACTCCAACCACGAGAAAACTATTGGGAATGTACAAATCTAGAGGTCTCAACAATGCCTCTGGGGTTAAACTAGTCTCGTTGGATCCGTACCCTCCCACAACGAATGGTCAAAGAAAAATCAAAGAAAACAAAACCAGTAAAAGATTAGCTATAAAATCACACATATATTCCCCCAATCCAACTAGAAAGTAAAATACATGCCAAAAGAAGAAACATCTTTTATGAATGATCGCAGTAACTGAAAGCAATCCCAAAGTAATAATCCTATAATAAGACATGAAGCTCTCAACGCGAAATGTCATCAAACACAGTGTGTCTGTCGCTTTATTTAAAAGAAAGAATATTGAATATATGCCAGAAAGACACGACCCACATTTTAAACACGTATATAACAAATATTAAAAAGGTTTAATATAAATCCGTGTAGAGAGCCTTCTAGATTTACCTATATCGGACACGCCAGGGTCTAAAATGAAAGATAAGTCAATGTTAATGAATATACATTTGGTCCAAATGATACAGCGGTCGCACAATGTAACAGAATCTTTAAATGTTTTGAATACTAAATTTTTATATTACCTATTCATAGCTGAATGTCCAAGTGGAACATTTTGGAAAAATGGCAGCTGTGTCATTTGTCCCAAAGGAACGTTTCAGAGTCTAAATAGACAGTCACATTGCCAAAAATGTCCAGACGGTTACACAACACCTTACATTGGATCAAAGAACAAGACTGACTGTTCAGGTAGATTCATTTTTAACACATTACGTTTTATGAGTTTAATAAACTTATACATAAGTGTTATTTTGACGATATTATTGAAAGATCTTTGAATGTTTTGTTTATGAATAAACATTGACTTTTCGGTTAACAATGTACTTCAAAACTAAATTCTAGACAATATTTTGGTAAATTTGAGTCCTTTATGCTGCCGAAACCTTACAAATCCGTTTTCCTGAAATGATATTTTTAACTAAATCATATTGGTGGTATTTTAATTGATGTCTTAGTTTAAAAGAACCATGAGTATAAACAATTGTGTCTAGATAAAGAATAAGTTCAAAACAAAGCGAGTAATTTGCGAGGGCGTTGCAACATGTTTTTTTAAATCTTTAATTGGGTGTATGCGTCTTTCGAGTTGAATACAGTATAGTTGGTTTTAAAGGTTTAATGTCATTGTTCTTGCCAATGTGTCAGGTTAAGGTGAGTGTTGAGCTCTCATTAACGTGTTAATCCGCAACATTCTTCATGTGCCTGTTCTAACCAGGGAACCTGTACTCCATTATAGTGATGGATTTTTTTGTGATTTACTGTACTTCGTCTTACAAAGTAAACTCAATAGTCCAATTATTGTTACAACCGAATGTCATTTTATTTTATTTTTGCGGTCATTTAGTTTGCAAATATAGACTTCCGTCCACTGAAAAAGTCTTTAGAATAACTTGTACATTATTGACATTATACTCTTTCAACACTTCTACAACCGTTTCATAAAACTTTGGGTGCTTGCCAACAAATCGACCTATCGGCATCTAAAGAACATTTTACATATCTTTTGTAAATATGCTTTTTTAAAGTTGGTAAAAATGCCAAAAAAATGCCACCAAACTTTTGAACATGTGAAGAAAATTTTAGAAGTGCCTTTCGTTTTTTTTAGTTTTCGGAAAAATTATAGAATGAAAAACAAAATGTTCGAAATTCGTCGGCAGTAAGTAACCTAAGACTAATGTATTATAATTCGTATATAATAGGCCACATTAGATTGTACTTATGTTTACAGGAGTAATGTCTTGATTTTACTTAACCCATTATGGGAATTTTTAGGTTTTTGTTAAAATGTTTTTAAATTCCGTATAGTGGACTAGAAATTCTTACAGCCGCAAAATGTTCTGAATGGATTGGTTGAAGGGTATGATTTCAACTGGAATTTAAAGCCTTAGAGTTAATAAAAATACATTTGTATTGTACTCCACAAGTACGCGTAAATATATTAGTTGACAAAGCATTTGGGCATTTACATTTGCTAGCTGAAATTTGTTTTTTTTCCTGGCTCATTATTCTCTTCAGTTCTGAAATCCCGAAGGTATATGTATTATAAAATATTCAAATCATAGTTTGTACCATGCTTTATGCAACATCATTGCTGTTATTTCCATGTCACCAGATCATGCAATATAAGTTGATTTTATGATCTTGTCCACTGTTAGTGTTAAATGTATATAAAGCTCGTTCTGTGTGGTCTCTTCGGAAAACGCAGTTGTGGAGATATTTTGTTGGTTAAAACTGTTAAAATGACAACCTTCTGTAAGATTATTCCCTTCACAAAAAATAAACTCGGAAAAAGGTATTTGATAATATATATCTTCTGTGAAAAAGTTGAAATTTAATGTTGTGTCACAAAAATAACAGGTTCAGATCAATGCAAACAACGACTACAGTTTTTTACATTATCATCTACATGGAAAGAGGAAATTGGTAATTTTTTTACAAATTATTAACGAAATTGTTGGTAAAACCTGATGTTATTCAGGTCATCATAATATCAAAATACCTGTACATCAAAATATATGTAATGTTATGTTAGCAAATTAACTATAGTATATAGACCAAAATAGTTGAGACATTGTAAATTTTCATATAAAACTATGTACTTTCCGAAATAGCTATCCAAACTGATGTTGACTTTTTCGTAAGTAAACATGACTAAAACCAGAGTTATTAGTTATTGCACGATTGATTACTAATTTCGATTGGTTTAAAGGGAAAAATGTGATATGATTGAGCAATACAAATTATTCGAGAATTTATGTGATTTTTGCGTGGACTGGAAACACCAAAATGAAACAACCAAAAGCATACAACTTAAAAAAAACTTTGTTTTTAGTCATTGTTGCATAAATGTATGCTAAGGTTAAGATAAACTGAAAATGTATATTTTGCGTCTAACAGACATTTATAATGGCGATTATAATATGGGCATCATTATAAAATAGCCTCTTATTTCAATGATTAATTATAATTATCTTTTATCTATAATCTTACAGTTCTATTTCTGTGTTTACGATGTCACATGCGAAGTAAACAATTTAGTATGAATTATATTGTCAACTGTTCTTTTCACAAAAGTGGTTGCTATCGTTAACAAGGTATCTATACTCTATGTCAGGCTTTTGTGGAGTGTGATTTTCGAGCTTTATAAAATTTTTTGTGCGTTTCTGCCTTTGTATTTATTTTTAATCTAAAGAAAGAATTACCCCACTGTTAACGGTTTATGTTTTACGCTATGAAATAACGTTTTTCCTACTATTATCTCCCCCTGAATTTCTCTACGGAGATTTAACATTGAGGGTCGGCAATCTTCGTTTTGGGCGGGAGCGTTTAGGTTTGACCTAGATAAGGTAATTTTAAAAATGCGCACATTTCTTCTTTTTTCGGACCTTCTCTTGCGATCCATATAGGAAGGATCACTCTTAAATTTCCATTCAGGTGGGCCTCAAACGATTTTTATTTTATTTTAATCTAGTTTAATTACTTAATTATAACGCAGCGTTGACAATGTGTACTCCCGGTCTCGTGCTAGCGCGTGCAAAGAGCCTTTTCCGGCAAACAAATGGCTGACTTTTAAAAGTAAAATCCCCGTAGAGAATTTAAAACTAGGCGCTGCTCAAAATACTTCGTGACTGCTAAAAAGTATTATTGCAACTTACTTGCACTTTTTTCAATCTACAAAATAAACACTGTTTTATAGGAAAACGGCAGACAGTTTTTCTTTCATAACGTTTTTACCCATTCCAACAAACTCTGAGATGGAGTATAGGTACAAACCTGGAATATCACATCAATCAGCTATGATACAGGTGCGGGTGGATGAAGGGAAAGTTCGTAAAGCTTTGTTATAAAACATTTCAACAGGTAAGTTAATATAATTAGTATAAAAATAGGAGATGTGGCATGATTGTCCATGAGACAGCCACCCACCAAGTGACAGTAGAATTTTAACTTCTACAGGTCCCCTTATGGCCTTCAACAATGAACCAGAGCCCATACCATAACAGAAGCTGTAAAAGGCCCCGAAAGATTTGTTAGTTCCTGTAGATATCTTAATCCAACTTTTCCATATTTATTGAACATTGGTAATTTTGTATTTTGAAACCACTGTTGATACCTCTGCCGGTGGAACATTGGTCCCCGAGGGTATTCACCAGCCCAGTTGTCAGTCTTATCTGACATGAAATCTATCAAACAATGTTTTACAGAAATTTGCTCTATTTACAACAATTCTTAAGCACTGAAAATACGGAAAGGCCTCGAAAACTAATGTACTTAGTTGTTGTTCCTGCCGTCGGATTTGGCTTCCAATTTCGATTTGTTTGGATTTGACTGCTTCTTTTGCTATATATGAATCTCTTGACTCTCGGTCCTAATGCTACTGATGAGAGGTTACTCCATGAAATGTACATACAGCATACCTAAATTTTTCATATTTTTTTAACATTGGTAAGTTTGTATTTTGAAACCACTGGGTCGATACCTTTGCTGGTGGAACATTGGTCCCAAAGGTATTTTCCAGCTCAGTTGTCAGATATGAAGGAAACAATGTTTTACAGAAATTCGCTGCATTTACTTCAATTCTTAAACACTGAACATTCGGAAAGGTTGTTCCTGCCGTCGGAGTTGGCTTCCCATTTCGATTTGTTTGGATTTGACTGCTTCTTTTGCTATATTTGAATCTCTTGACTCTCTGTGTTTTGGTTCTTATGCTACTGATGAGAGGTTACTCCTTGAAATGTACATATAACATACCTTAATTTTCTTTAATTTCTTAACATTGATAATATTTTGTATTCTTCAACTTTAATAGGATGGATGCGATCACCATGGTCACCGAATTTGAAATTATATAACTTTCTTTGTCCCGAAACCTGTTTAATCGGATATTAATATTCATACTTGATGATTTATTTAAACAAATATTTTGTTTTTTGTCTGTGATATTGCTTTTTACAGTTTAATTTTGAATTTGAAGAATATTTTATTTGTAAATAAACCAAACCTACAATTTTAGCAATGAATATCTTATTTTTGATTTACTTTTCGTAAATATTGTGTATGTTTCCGCCACGATATTGCTGAAATACTGCAGATGTTGCGTTAAACACCAATCAATCAATCAATCAATCAATCAATCAATCAATCAACCGATACTTGTTGAAGTACTTTCTACGACAGCAGTTTGTCTGATAATTTGAATTTCTGAAACCTGCTTCTTCCGTACATGCCTAAGCAGGAAAATGTAAACATAGCCTCACATTAACGACTTAAAAGGTATGAAGTTTGACGTAAAAGTTCGTGAAAAAAGTCTTTTAATGCAGTCTTCATCGAGAAAAATTTTTGGTATATTGCTAATTTGTCTGGTCGTTTATAAAATATCATGATTAGATAACTAGCACACCGGTTATGGATATTTCTTTGTTACTCGTTGGTTGTTATGGATCTTGATCTCTACAATGATGCAAACCATATGCCAGCTTTATATAATTCAAAGGTACACAATATTTCCTTTGAGATAGGATTTCAACGCAGTAAAATCTTAAGTTAATGCTAATTTTCAAACATTTGCATGTATTTGAATAGATAATAAGTCTCTAATCGTTGATCAAAGACAGTCTTTTTATTCCGTAGATCGGTTGCAATATTTTAGTCATTTCAAATTGACTTTAAGTATTCTATTTCAAAGATGTAAAACCATTTTAAAGTTATTTGCATTTAAATGACGTTACATTCAAACGTTCAATTGTCGTTAAGGTAACAATCCGGAATATAATAGACTTCTAAGAATTCTAAAATGTACATTATATATCTTTTATCAACAGTATGCGATGTCGTACTTATACTTTAGATGTTTAATGGGAAATGATTGGATAGAAAAAGCTAGAAATTTATATTGATATTGATGTCTGACAAAATAAAGGTTTAATTGAAAATTATTTGTTTTAATCAGTTTGAATATTTCGTATTAGAGGAGCTGTTTCGGTGTATGGATGCCAATTTGTACCTTTTCAGTTCATTAAAACTATGTTTATAAAATTTTGTCCTTTATCATTCATCAGAGGGTGGGTGTGGATTTCAGCAAAACAAATTTAAATGTGCCTGTCACAAGCCTGGATTCTATGAATATAAAAAAAGGAGATTTGGCATGATTGTCCATGAGACAGCCACCCAACCAAATGACAGTAGACTTAAACTTCTATAGGTCTCCATACCATAACGGAGTCATTTATTGGTCTGTATCTTTATTATTGTTTTTTTTAGTGGTTAAATGCATTATATTGAGACAAGGTTTGCTTAATTTTACGTAAATACGTTTTACTTATACTTTTGGGCTTATCTAGAATCACTATAAATGGGATTCTACACTTGTTAAAGGCCTTGTGAGGACCTCTAGATTTTAAAATTTCCTCTGTTCTAACGGTGATGGAGTATGGTCCTATTGACATTTACACAATATCTGTTTTACATGTGGAACTACTAACCATAAAAATTGTAAAAAGACAGTTAAATAATTGTTGTAAAGCAGTATAATATTCAATGAACAAAATATAAACACTCAATATTCTGTTATATTAACCATGTGCAATTTATAGCATTCGAAAGTGGCCTAATTAATGACTTACCTGCAAATGCAGACAAACAAGGTTTCAGAGCTTTGCTAGACAACAAAAGGGTTGTTAAACAGATATTAACGGTTATTTTCCCTCGAGAATATTAATTGCACTCGCAAGTTCGTTCAATTATAGTAGCGTAGATGATTAATGGAAAACTGCGTACACTCGGAGTTTTATGAACTGAATAATACTATGATTGCTCATACGATAGAATTTTTTTTATTTTCAAATTACGTTGGTCGTAAAAACTTTTAAGACAACTTTTTAAAAAATTATTTGGAATTTCCGAATGTACGTACCCGATTGACAAATAGTTTACGCTGAATCGTCTACCAAATACATCAAATATTGTACTCCGGACAAATCCACAGATATTCCTGTAATAACCTTACATATACATGTATACTCCTACAGGCTAGCCAGACCATCAAAGACCATTTTATTTGACTGGTGTATCTGTAAATAACTTCTTTTATTCCATTATGTTTTATATCTGGTAAAGTAAAAAAGTAAAGACAAAGACACTCCTTAGTATATATCATATCTTGATCGACATAGATAATGAGGGGATTACAATAGTGATGATATTTTAATTCCAATAGTTTACTTTCAATTCTTTGGCATCTCGAGTTTGCTGTTTATATCGACTTTCCCCCTTTGACCTGATTCTTCAGTTGTCTCTAGCTTCTCCTTTAGTTTATTTCTATGGTTTGTATGCTCAATAAAAACCGTCTTTGGTATAAAAATCGTATTTACGACAAACACAAACAATTTATTAGCATGAATATCAATGGTGCCCCAGTGCACGGCGAATACATATCATAGCTAATTTGTTACTGAAGAGCATGTGTCCAATTTAAATCTGAGTCGTTGACATAGAAACTGTTTGAACAGCGTGGTTGCCGCAGAAACTGCTCAAACAGGATATCTAGCTACCCGATTGAAGTGATCACATGAGAAATTTTACGGTCGACGCCATAACTTTGTTAGCAGGTATGGAGATATCATCCGTTAACCGTATGAAGACGGATCTTTCCTGTAGAGTGTCGTTGTAAGATTTCAATGAGCGATCGCCTTCCCCTGACAGGAATTTGTTATACTGATGTTGATAATATACCATTTAGGCGTTCTCTTAATCCTGAGAATGAATATTCAGGATCTAAATACAGACAAACGTCTTCGCAACTTCAGTATAAATGTTTGTGATTATTCCGTCAACCAAAATAGTAAGTCAAGTGAAGAATACCCATGTGAGAGATCAAAAGTGCAAAGTCCAAAGAGACAAGACAAAATTGATAAAACATAAACAAAAGGAACAAAGGCTTGGAATTCACGACCTCCTATACAAAACAGGAGTAGGATCAGCGTGGAGTCCTTACTGCCAAAATCCGTTTCAAATCTGGAAGGCAAAATCGGGAGTGTCAATTTGTGTCAAGTAATCGCACGAACTTCTATATAAACAGGGAGTGGGACCAGGTGGGACCAAGCATCCCCATGTCTTGCGCGCAACACCCGTCGTAGAATCCTAAAATTCACGAAGTTAATGTCAATCCGAGAAGAGGTCGTATTACCGGTAACAGGTCCGTAACTATTTGAGATACATTGATACCATACAAGATCAACCAAATCATAATGGCGACCATAACATTTTAGGACTTCAGCCTTAATTGGATGTCTCCTTTTTGTAGTAATTTATGCGACAACAGCAATGCTCTCTTCAGGAAGTATTGATACTTGGAACAGGCACCAGAGTATCGAATCAACTCCGAAACATAAACCCCGAAGGCAGGGGAAGCATGAATATTGCAACATAAATACGGAAAGTTAACATAGGTAAAAAAGTTAAAATCATCCCGTTTGGCGTAAATCTTAATGACAAGTTTTCCCGCTAGGTCAATTTCGAGGAATAAATGTAGGTATGAAACAGACCTTGTTAAGTCTGTGGTCTCCTTAATTTCTAGTTCGCTGTGATATATTTGGTCGAGATGTTCACTAAACGCAGGATTACACAATGACAAAACATCATCGATATAGCAAAAAGAAAAATTAAACGATGTGGCCAATTTCTTTTTGTTATTTCACAGGAGTCCATGAATGAATTCTGTAAAATAGGTCGTTTTCGGAAAATTGGTAATACAGCGGATGTCTTTAAGCAGGTATGGACTACTCACCCTTCAAGACCACCCGAGTTAACCACTGTTTTTATGTGATCCCCGTTGCAATTAGATATGTTTGTATGTAGTTTATTGTGTATAGTCTGTGTCGTTTTTAGACCTGTTCTGCTTTTCGAGTTTACATTTTCTACGGACCTGTTCCATTTGACCTGTTTCTTCTGTTGGTTCTAGCTTCCTATTACGTTTGTCTCTATGGTTTGTACATATACGTGTAAACGACATACACATACAACATTCAGGTCTTCATTTTTCAAATACTGAGTGTTTACTTATGCTTTCAGACCTTCAGTTCGAAACGTATGTCATCATTATAGCTAATTCTCTAATAAACTGCACGAGAGAAAATGCATTTACGTTTATAGTTTATTAAAAGGAATTCGAGGATATCAAAGAATCAGACAGAAATCGGGAGAAGTCAGGAGACAGACAAGACCATTGCCAACAAAATAAAAAAGACAAACATAGAACACACAACACTACATTAAAAACTTAAGCTATAATAACACAAACCCTTCAAAAACCCAGCTTGAGTCCAGGTGCTTCGGAAGAGTAAGCAACTACTGCACCACTAGTGACACCCGACTTGTTACTCAGTAGACAATGCCGATGTTGAGTTAAAATCGATGTTAGTCACAACAGGTATAGGAACTGATTTGTCGTCAAGACAATGGGAAGATATCCGTTGTCATTTGTGAAATGGATAATTCGTACCGGTCAACCAAATCATGATGGCGACCAAAAACTTTCCGGAATGATGACTCTAAATTTTCCATGAAAAAAACCCTGGCCCAGTAGCTTTCTTGTCAGCTGCAACCCTCTATCAATAAAATTCTGATAGGAAGCCAACCCCCAAAGTAGCAAAGGAGTAAAGAGGATGGAAAAATCGAATGTTTTGATGTTATAACAAGAGGAAATGGATCTTGATTTAAAGCATTCTAACAGATCTTTGGAATTCGAATTCTTTAGAATCAACATTTGATTCCCGTCACCTGTAGAATGGCTTGTTTCACAATACATGTGTAACTCTGGAGCCCGTTTTTTACTGCTGATAAAATAACTTTCAGTAACTTTGAAAAGGTTTTGGGAAGCATTTGGCAGACTGGCAATGTTACATTGCTTGTAAAGACACGTTTATACGTTAATAGTTTATTATATCATCTACTATATATGTAGCTCTATAGAAGTTAAAAACAGAAAGATGAACAATTTATATTTATATATAAAAAAATATTTTCCATTAGGCTGCAATCGTCAATTAGTGGAAATCATATATACAATATTTACACAAGATACATGTCTTTGTTGCAAAAAGTATAAAATTTAAAGATCTACAAGAATGTGAATTTCAGCAGCACGAGAAAGTCCACTGATGAATATTGGTCATCACAGCAGTTGTCTTCTATAAGTACCACGTAACGAAATTTGTTCGACATTTTGGTTGAGTCACACATTTGTTAATTGTGTTGATATATTCCTTTCGGTATTCTGTAATTAAATAATGACATTGTTCATAGTATACAGACACACGGCAACGTCTCCATATGTATAAAAAAATCAGTTCAAAAACCTCTTGGTCACCTGATAAAACCTTTTCGGTAAATAATGGCTATGGTCGCAGTTTTGCATTGAAAATTAGTAACAGAATTCGAATTCTTAGGTGATCAAAGGGAATTGCATTCCATAAAAAAAAACAATTTGGGAAAGAGGAAAGGTTATTTTTTATTGCGAGCGACCTGCCTTTACACCAAGTGTGTTAGGTAGTTGTGTTTCAAATGGTCTGTTATCTTTGTTTACGTTTTGAAGTTTTTTACTAGAATGATACGATATCTTGCCTACGTTTATTCAAACAACTCCAAATTCCAAATTAAAATTGCATGTTAATAGCTTTTCTGGGTTCACCGTCTTCATCCACAAAAATAAGTTACATTAATAAACCAAATGAAATACATGTATAATAATAATAATAAAAATATACTGTTAATGACGTAATGAACGTCGATAGGCCAAATATGAAGTGACAGTTTAAAAATTACAATGTTGGAACTTACGTTTTTATCACACATGCAGCTTCAAAACCTTTCAAACTTACGTTTTTATTTTCTGCACTATTAGCTTCCAAACCGTCGACCTGTTGAACTGTGGAATAACAATAAGTTTTCCCTGCTTCTGATTTACTCAGTTGATGGCGTAAAACAGCTATTTTATTTCGAAGCAAGCTTAAAACCTATAATTTTAAATTGTAAAATTAGTAAAATTCGATTAGGGTGACATATGTCGAGTAAATATCGAGGAAAGGGCAACAAGATGCTTGAAATTCAGAATCGAGAGTTTTATGCATTTTTAATAAGGTACATATTAACCTTACTGGTTGATCCCCATATCACCTCTTATAGACAACAAAGTTTGGCCAAATAACGAAACGTAATTTAATTTAACTATTAAAAATTAATAACAATCACGGTCAAACGGATTATAAAACTGCAAAGATTTCTGGGACAGGCGCGTACAACATGAAGCGGGGTTTAACTAGTTTTATGGAATCCAAAATTCCCTTTTGTTCCTCATGATCAAAAATCGACTGTTTGTATATTTTGTTTATGCAACATAATTGGTTTAAAGTTAATAAATAAGACATGAGCCTTATTCGTGTAATGACAAAATAATATTGGGAAATATAGCGTTTTTAACGAGGCTCGAACTATGTCATGTTGCTGATAATTATTTTTTTTTAATTTTTGACTAAACATTTATTATTGGCCTATGCTTTTTGTAGCACAATATGTTTTAACATAGAGTTGAATCTTCTTAATGTATTCTATCCTTGCAATGTACGAAAATTTGTCAGTCTTTTACCGACCAGTTTACGCCTAACCTGAGTGTCATGACCATATCATCTCAATTACTTACTGGTAAAACAAATATTTCAAATAAAGTTATTTATATTCCCATATTCTAATACAGGATCCTGAAAACCTCATCAGAATTTACCCAAAATAAAATCTCCAAGAACTTATTATTTGCATCCACTATGCTTATATAACGTCGCCATTTCAATTTCACCTGTTTATGATTCGCCTGTTCACACACGTTTCCTGTTGACGTAATTCGTGGGCTTTTTCTAATGATATGTGATTCCAAATTAAATTCAGTGTTATTTTTTCATAATGTTTTCCTTTAATTGATTCTCAACATGATTGAGTTTATCATACTTTAAGCAGAATTGTGAGTGAGAGGTTTTTTGTATTCTCGATTCGATGTTAAAATTAACGGTAATTGTTCTTTTTGAATAGAAATAATTCTTGGAGGTCAAAGATAATGCTACCTTTATTAAGGTTGATCGCAAAGCACTTTTCGCAAACTTACGACCTCCATGAATTACATCTTAATTTTGACCTTAATCACATCTTGGTAATGTATGGCCTAAAAGAGATATAGATAGACGTGCGAATTATTTGGTCAAATTTTCTTCTTTTTTCCTGGTACAAGGGTTTTTTTTTGCATTGCATGATAACAGACATAAAAGTACAACGTATTAGAATTCCAGCTACTTTTGAATCAATAACATGCACCACACACTGTTAACGTAATGTAGTTGTTTTGGGTATTAAAGGTTATACAACATACAGAACTATTATCAGATTTAATATCTTACTAATTACACACAAATCCCCCATATCTTTCCCCCAATAATAATGATTAAATTTACACATAGACGTTACCGATATCAGACTACGTTCTTTATCCAGTGTATCAGAACACGCAGATATTAAATGCAGGGTCAAATTTTCTTAAAATATTCCGGCATTTATCCCATATCCTTTATTTGTAAAAGAAATTGTCGCTATTAAACATTCAAACTACTCACTTCTCCATTTAAGAAACAGAACAGAAGTGCAACCAACAAACCCTACAACAGATTTCAAGTGGTTAATTTATTGAATAAACGTTATGAAGGAGTCATGTATTGTACACAGAAGTCTTGCCTCATCTTGATCTCTTGTAAATTTATCTTGCTTAAAGAACAATTCGAATTGATTAACAAAACAAAACGAAACAAAACAACCACAAAAATCCTCCAGTAAAAGTTAGTTTAATAATAGTAAAAAAGGTGGTACAGGATAAATATATTTCGTTCACTTATATCGAAATAAGATGATGTTATGTGCCGATAACATTAAATAATGCAAGTTGTCTCGTCTAATGTAACTACACCGTGTAATTCATAATTTTTACTGAGCATAATATTTTTTAAAATTTAAAGCATTTCCAACTTGGTTTTAATACTGTTTTATTAATAATTTGCTAAACGGTTAAGTATTTTATTGTAGTCCAGTAAAGTCAAACATAGCATCTGGACCACTTCCTAGTTTCTTGTCTTGACTTTTTTTTTTAAAGTTTTGTCTCACGAAAGCAAAATATATGTCTGCTCGGAGACTTACATGTATCCAGGAGTGTGCCTGTTATAACAAAATATTAACATACCTGAAAGGAGGATAAACATGATGATACCATGTCATATACATATTTTCCATCGTCATCCCCTCCTGATGTTGGACGGAATGGCAATGCAAGGTATTGTATGCCCAAAAGTGGTATTAATATGCATGTGGCCCTCAAAGACTGCCTTTAATTAGCAAAAAAAAAAAAACATTCATGAGAAAGGTAAAAAGAGGAGAAAATGAGCGATATATAAATAAACGGTCTATTAAGAATGACACCTTTGATAACATATCGAATTGTAGTGTTGTGTATTCTATATTTGTCTTTCGTTTCATTTTGTTGGCCATGGTCTTGTCTGTCTTCCGACTGAACGATTTCTGTCTGCCCATTTGGTATCTTCGAATTCCTGTTAAAAATCCGTCCGATGACGGAAACAATATCCGGACGCCTTTATTTTCGTTTTTCTCCCAAAGTAACCCAAACGAA
>JAULBM010296613.1:0-15195 GCA_032357055.1 Geukensia granosissima | reverse complement strand
ATAAGCCCCTTATACTTGGAGTTGTTGTTAACTCTTGCTAACGAAGCGTATATTACTTTGCACAAATTATACTTTAAAATGAAAAAATAATTCTAAGAGAGGACCTCCTTAGCACTATGTTTCCCATTGGCTGCGCAGTTTCAAAGGAAAGACATTTTAAAGAATTTGATATTTTGTTATAAATCTATAGATTGCGGCGGACATATTAACATCATATGATTTTGGTAGAGGTCAGGACCATTCCACAGGTTCTAATGGCCCCAGCAGTTTCTAATGAGAAGATCAAAACTTAAATATTGACGGACGTTGATCATTTTGTCAGTTGAGATAAAAGAAGGGATATAGAGCACATGAGAATCGGAAAAAAAGGAAAAAAGTCACAAAATGTAAAGTGACTTGTAAACTTTTATTTATTTTATTTTTAAACTTTTTATTTGGGAAATTACATGGAAATAAAGGGACTATTTGGGAATAGCATGGAATGAGATGACTGTTTGGGAATGGCATGGAAACAGAAGGACTATTTGGGAATAGCATGGATCTAAAAGGACTATTTGGGAATAGCATGGAAATGAGAGAACTGTTTGGGAATAGCATGGAAATGAGAGGACCATTTGGGAATAGCATGGAAATGAGAGGACTATTCGGGAATAGCATGGAAATGAGAGGATTGTTTGAGAAAAGCATTGAAATAAAAGGACTATTTGGGAATAGCATGGAAATGAGAGGACTGTTTGGGAATAGCATGGAAATGAGAGGACTGTTTGGGAAAAGCATTGAAATAAAAGGACTATTTGGAAATAGCATGAAAATGGGAGGACTGTATGGAAATAGCATGGAAATGAGAGGACTGTTTGGGAATAGCATGGAAAATGTCATGGTATTTAAAAAAGAACGTCATAAATTCCGAAATATGTAGGTAATATTGGACTTACTACGAAAATTATTTTATCTTAACCTTAAAAACTCATATTTCGTACTTCAGGCTATTTGCTTCAGATGCACTGAAACTGAATGCTCTGAATTAAGAGCGGTAACATAAATCAAACTTACGTCTGATGTGCGGTAGACATAATTCGGTAAATATCCGGAATAAAGACCGAATCCATCCTCTCCTATTTCTGAAATATCTTCCTTATTTTGCTGCAAGTGTTAACGTGACCAACTCTGTCGTCGTGAAGGGGCGTTGTTATAAAAGTCGATAACGACGTCACAAAATCGACGTTTATGTCGTAGACTGGTTTCTGGTCCTACACTCCAATGGGCCCAGTTTTTCAACATTATTAAAAATGCCCAATTTATCTCAAGGTTAAATTTTTTTGAATTGCATTGTAGGATTTAACTACAGGTTAAAATTTAACCATGACTTAAAAATGTTAAACAACTTTTCATTATGGTGAATAAATGGTCCGGTACCAACCTTATGTCGATGGGCACAATTAACAACATCAGCTTTTTGACAAAGAACGGAAATCTAGATTACAAAAAGAGTTGGTGCTAATAGTCGGCTATACATGCACTCCTTATATACATATACACCTGCTATGATGCTCCGCCATATTTTTGCGCGGACAACTTTTGACAAAATTTTAATTTAATGTCAAAAATCCAACCGAAATTTAAAATACCAATGATTATTTCATATACCCTCTGTGTTTTTTCATTTAAATTTGTCATGTGTCCTTTAAACACCCTGTTCACTCCTCTCAAATATGTATCCGTAGTTTGATCCACGGGGTACTAATAGAACCAAACTGACGTTAAAGACAAACATGTTTCCACATTAAGACTATACGGGGATGGAAAATATCTCGTGGAAATCGAGCTATGTGGTACATGAACAACCGGACCAAGACAATATAAAGCATGCGAAACCGACGAACACCTGGTAATGGCGTTGAAGGGTGCGGATCAGAAAAACTCGGTAGAAGGCAACATGAAGCATTTGAATCAGGAACACTCTGTACATGGAACTTTGAAGCAAGCAGATCAGGAACACACGGTACAAGGGGATATGAAGCATGCGAATCAGGAACACACGGTACAAGGGAATATGAAGCATTTGAGTCAGGAACATATGGTACAAGGGAATATGAAGCATGCGGATCAAGAACACACGGTACAAGGAAATGTAAAGCATATTAATCAGGAACACCCTGTAAATTGAACTATGAAGCATTCGGATCAGTTAAAGGAATTCGAAGATACCAAAGAGGCAGACAGAAATCGTTAAGTCGGGAGACCGACAAGACCATGACCAACAAAATGAAACGAAAGGCAAACATAAAACACACAACACTACACTGAAAACTAAAGTTGAATAACACGAACCCAACAAAAACCAGGGTGAATTCAGGTGATCCGGAAGTGTAAACAACTCCTGCTCCATTAGTGGCACCCGTCGTGTTACTCAGTAGTCAAAGCAACACATCGTACAAGGAAACATGGAGCATACGAAACATGAACACCATGTGTACACATGGAAATATGCAGAACAACCGGTACAATGCTGTAACACGCGGTAGAAGGCAAGATGAAGCATTTGAATCAGGAACACCCTGTACATGGAACTTTTAAGTAAGCAGATCAGGAACACACAGTACAAAGGAATATAAAGCATGTGAATCAGAATACCCTGTACATGGTCTTATGAAGTATGCGGATCAAGAACACATCGTACAAAATAATATGAAGCATGCGGATCAAGAACACACAGTACAAAGTCATATGAAGCATGCGTATCAAGAACACACCGTACAAAGTAATATGAAGCATACGAAACAGTAACCCCAGGTACATGGAAATATGAAGCATGTGGATCAAGAACACACCGTACAAAGTAATATGAAGCATACGAAACAGTAATCCCATGTACATGGAAATATGAAGCATGCGGATGAAGACCAAACGTAATATAATGCAAGCGAAACAGGAAAAACCCAGTACGAGGCCATATGAAGCATGCGGATTAGAAACACTGAGAATGTATATAGGAACACCATGCAAAACGTAATACATGTATAAAGCATGCAAAATGGGAACATCTTGTACAAGCATTATGAAGCATGCGAATCAGGAATTCCCGATACAAGGAAATATGAATCATGCGGATCCTAATAATGAATGATAGGCCGACCAGTCCTTCCTCTTTCTCCAAAATATGCTGCGAGGTTAGCGGAGAAGAAGCAGCAGCAAATACCAATTTTAATGTCTTTGATTTGACCCGGTCGAGGACTGAACCCACAACCTTCGTCACATAATGCGAGCATGCTTACCATTATACCAACTAGGCGAGATTTGAAAACCCGGTACAAGTCTACATAAACTTGAAGCCTTCTGAAAAAGCAACAATCCACAACTTCACTGTGACCAACCGCTTGGTAACAAAATATTGCTAGCGGTTAATTCATGCTCGTTCGAGCCCTCATCATTAAAATTACATTTTAGTGCCAGTTCGGGAAAGTATTATGCTTCATAAAAACCTCGAGTTTTCATCAAATTTAGGAGTTAATGTCGATAAGTGGAATGCAAGAAAGATTAATAATAATTTTTCATCTTCGTTAAAATGAGAAACTTGACAAACATAACGTACTTTTATGCATTCTCATCGCAAGAGAACTTCGTTAAGAAGATATACATATACAGGTTCTCTCGGTACAGTAATTAATATAAGGGTTATGGTTACTTTCCTTTTGTTTATTGGTTCATTCCCACTTGCCCAACTGTTTTGTATTCCGGATAATACAGGAAAAAAGGTTGGATAAATGAGAAAAAAAGAATGCTTATTTCTTAAATTGAACTTGGGTCAGGTGACTATTGAAAAATTCTTGGAATATTGTTTCTTTTCTCAGATTGTATTTTTTGTACTTATAACACATGCATATAGGAGTAAAATTAAGGAGTTTTTATTTGTATATTCATTTTTGGTCAGGTTGTATTTGTGTTTTCATTTGTTCAAGAACTAAATTATTGCTTTTAATATTGAAAATGTTTGGTATTTTGTTTTTCTCTGGGTGATTTTCAATGTTGTTTAATTTATAGTTGTTCTATTTCACTTTTCCTGTTTTTGGTTTTTTTCTGTACAACTGCATTTTTTAGACATAAGCCATTCAATCAACTTTTTAGGCTTTAAAAGAACAAAAATATTAAATGTTTTAAAGTTTCTGAATATGCAGTTACAAGTTCGGATGAGCCTTTTTTGAGTTCGTTGTTGAGTTTATTCCACCCTTCAAGCTGATTATCACACTGAATTATGAAGAATAATTAAAAGTGGTAAATTCAATGGAAGAATGTTAGAACCATCCTTTCCTACTCCTGTTTCGTAAAGGAGTTTGTGGATTCCAGGCTTTTTGTTCTTTTTGTTTTAGTTTGTTTCAAATTTGTCTGGTCTCTTTTGCCTATGCACTTGTGATCTTTCAAATGGGTATTCTACACTGTAAGGCATATTATCTTTGAAAAAACGGTACTTAAGGCAACAATACACTGATAAGTTGCAATCACGCAGATGCTTAAGATAAAGAAATGTATAATATAGGAAATTCCAACTTTGGTGAATATCCTGGAAGTCTCTCGGACACGGTAATTTTTAGTACTTACCAACCATACACAAAGGGAATCAGAATATAAATTAAGATCATTTAGAGTTTAAAGATAAAATACTTTTATGGTAATAACAACTTTGGATCATTTCCTGGAATACTCACAGACCAGTTTTTTAAAACTATTATATTTTTCATTGGCAACCATACACAATACACTTACAAACTTACAAAATAAATAACAATGACGAAGATTCTATAGATTTAAAATTACGGCAATTCTAATTCTGACTAATTTCCTGTAAAGAGTTTCAAAATGTGGCAGTTCCAACTTTTGTTAATTAACTGGAAGATTTTCAAATCAATTGTCTGTTTTAAAAGCAATTACAGCCTCATATCTTTGATATTCATGGTATTTGCATAATTTTTAAGATTTTGCCTTTGCACAAAGTATGAATGGTCTTGTCTGTCTTCCGACTAGACGATTTCTGTCTGCCCCTTTGGTATCTTCGAACTCCTTGTTGCATAAATGATACAACTGTTTAAAAAACTTGGCTAAATGTCATTCTATCTTCTGAATTGAATTATGCATCTTAGTCCACTGCGCTTGAGCGTGTTCTTTATTTGAGGTTATAATTTTTTCCTTACTGAATCATAATACAAATTCTACAGAGATTGCACTGTAGGAATCTTGCTTCACGATTACGTCCCCTTTCTGGAACTCTTTTACGACGTATCGAATGTAAACACTTTTTCGGAAAAAGATTTTATCTCTGGTAAAACTGCATAAAAACACCAGATCTAATTTATGATATATGGAAATTTAATTTTAAATTCAATATTTTGCTCGTGAATTTATTATATTTGAGAGAAATATTTTAAAATGAATTTCCAAATAAGTTTTATTATTTTTTTTTTTTGAAAACTCGGGTCATCTGCAAGAAGACACATGATCCGACTCGACAGGTGAATCATTTTGAAATTTGTAGGTTTTTATAGTGGTCACTTAAACAAAATATTTTAATGTCCTTCAATTTATACAATACTGGTTAATAAATAGCCCGGTTTTGAAACGGAATTTAAGGTTATTCTATAACATGTATAATTTATACTAGTGCTACATGTATATAACAGTTGTTTGTCATTATACCTGTTTAACAATATTATCAGTTTTGTCATGGGCCATAACCACATATTATTGATGAGTTTGTGCTAATAAAGTATTTGTATTCGTCTAATAACAAACGGGAATAAAGTCAGCACCCCTAAAGTATAGGTTCAACACGTACAAAGCAGCTGAAGAAAATTGTTACAGTTTCTGCCGTTTGTCTTCTTATTTAACAAAATAATTGAAACTCGTCAGATAGAAATCTGAAGAAAAAACGTGAATTTCTCGATTTTTTCAGAAAAACCAATACATTTGCCCTAACAAAAATATATAAGCCTTTGCAAATATGTAAGCAAGGTATAAATAAGTTTTCATATAGATTTATCACCACATTTTACTTAAATATATTGAAATCCTAGCTGTCAGATTTTCCCAATTGTAGCTATATTGCAAAACCTTTTTATACAGGAAATAACTCTTATGAAAACAATGCTATGTTTAGACACAATAACTTAAGACTTAATTGAATTGTGAATCGTATAAGGCCTGTTTCTATCTGACTCAAGTCAATTATTAACATGTAATCCTTGATTTTATAGTCTGCATTCCAGTACATCAAGGCTAGTCTAAATAATTATATTTGAATCTTTTTCTGTCAATTGCCAAGAAAAAGATTAACAAAGGTCTGAAAATTGACGCCATAATTATTTTGACTACATCTATGCCACATTAAGCCTTGGGGTATAAGATTTCAAATTCATGTAGTGGACATCACCCCATCAAAAACTGTGGGTGAAATCATGTGGTCCAGAAAGATAAGCAATTCCTGCCTTGTTAAAGACACCCGCCACATTTTCCATTTTCCAATCTGGTATTAGTCATTTCAAGGTAAATAGGAAGACTTCATGGGATCACAGCCTGCAAGAAGAGAAAGTGAACAGCATTTTTTGTTTATTTATTTATTTTTCTTCATAAAAATCATGTTCATTGCAACAGGTACACAACATATTCCCCTCAGTGGCCCGGTTAACCATACAAGAAAATAGAAATCTGCATAAATATCAAAGATCTATACCTATTTTTATTTAAGTATTAATAGGAATGCTTATAATTTTTACCTTTTTTAATTGCAGAATTTTCAGAAATGTAATTATCATAAGTTTTGAATACTCAATTTGGTTGTTTCAAAGACTTATATAAGTTTTGACAGAACACACATTATAATGCAACATACTAAAGAAGGCTTTTATACAACAATAAGCCTTTCTACATGTAAATATAGAATCACCAACCATATTGCAAAGAAATACATGTACTGTGTTAAAATTTTATTTTGTAGTTTATTTGGTATTGAATAGTACAATTTATGTGTAAATTACAGTTGGTGTGTTTTGCATTGAATATTTTCATTTAATTGGGATAAAGGCAGTCATATCCATAACATATGACTTGAACTTCGAAGTTTTATAACCCATTGAAGTACAAAATCCAAAGAGTACTGGCTTCCAATAACCAGGGGCCTGCAGATGTTATTTCATGTGTGTATAATTATGCCCTTTAGAGACAATAATACAATCACAAAAGTTATAACCTTTTTAGCGTATTATTTACCTAATGTTCTGTTGTTGGCTATATCTGCCATTTATATAAGTTTGTTCAAATAAGGCAAGTTCAAACTAAATTTATCATTAACCAAAACTTTTTTTAATTACTGTTAATGATGTGTTTCAGAAATATGTAGTGAGAGAAGAAATGGCCTCAGGAGGCAAACTGTTGATAGATTGGGAACTGGTCTCCCCAGTTGGACCAAACCTGGCATTCCATGCTGGATGTACTGTTGGTAAGATTCTTTTTAAATATTATACAGCCCAGGAGCTTATCAAAATGTCACACCTATCCAAGAAGAACTAGGAAATAATTTTGCAATAATTCAGTTGGAGCAGATCAAAATGTCACACATATCCAAGAAAAAACTAGGAGCCCATCTTTTAGGTCAAATACTGTAAAATGAGGAATATTGGCTGGGTATTAATTTTCACTTTCTTCGCATGCAGTCTTAATTTTTCGTGAAAATTTGTTCACATGAAATGCTAAAATCAACCAGGTCATTTCAAGAAAAAAGCACTTTTCACGAAAAATAGAACATGTGAAGAAAATCAAATCCTCAAAAATTGCATTGCGTGAAAACCAATACTTTAATAGTTATATTGCCCCCTTTCATAATAGTTCCTAATACATGCACCTATAAATTGGGGTTGATGGCGACTACAATTTCTCTATAATAGTTGATCTGTTGCTGCATTTAAATATCATTGTTGGGGGACCCCAGGTGAGGTGGAGGGTGTTTATGTTTGGAATGCTTTGAAGTTAATGGCCAGGGGAAGGTTTATGACTTCGACTGAGGTTTTAACCAATTACCTCTCAAAAAATGTAAAAATGGCATTGCCAATAGATATGCTCTCCTAACACAACATTTATTCCCCTTTGATCTCAATGTATTATTGACCCAAAAATCTACTGTATTCTATCTTCCATCTATATAAGATTTTTTCTAAGTAGGCAAGGTAGACTCAATTTACCATTTGTAAAGCAAATTTTACTTTTTAAGTAACAGTGACCTTGACATTTGACTATTTGACTTCAGCATCAGTAGTGTTCATTCCCTTCTCTGTACTTTTCATGCTTATTGAAAAAAAAAACAGTGTGACTGGAGAAAAACAACTATCATCAGGAAACCACCTTTTTAAGACAAATATATTTTTATCAACAACAACCTATAAAATAGGCTTTTGACCAATTAACTAAAAGATCAACAAAACTTTTTCATGTCTCTATTTAATCTAAAAGGCCTTGTCAAATTAATTTGTAGATTTTCATTCCATATGATCCAACTTTTTACGAGTAAAATATGTTTTTCTATTGGATTTTGGGCAAAATATATCATTGAAATTTTATGTGATATTTTTTAAAATCATTAAAACATAATTTATAAAATCCTCCCACTCTGCATAATTTTCAATATAGGTGAATGAGAATTAATCTACAAATTTACTTGATGTGTCCTAAATTTTGTTTGAATAGAGCAAGAAAAACACAATTATAATCAGGAAACCAATTATTTTTGGGACAATCTGTAGTCAAAATAACCTCAACCTTTGACTTAATATTACCATAGAAACAGTCCTTCTCTGTATTTTGTATCTATATAGGTTAAAATTACACAAGGGAAACTTAACTTTTTTGTGGAAACCACTTATATATAGTCAAGTTGATGAACAGTCAAAGTGATGATTACAAAGTGATGTGTAGGTTTACAAAAAAACATTATAAAAATTTGATGGAAACTTGTAATATTTAAATTTCTCCCAATAATTTTTTAAAAGATCTAGCCTAGGAGTATTATTAAATGTTTACTGGTAATCATCTTAAATTTTATTTTTATTTTTGTTTGTTTTTGTATGTATATTATGAACATAAAGTTTTTTCTAGGTGATAAATTCTATATCCATGGAGGGATAGAAAAGAAAGATGGTAAGATGCCATCCAATAAATTCTACTACTTTGATTCTTCCATGAGATGGACAGAAATCACCACCCCAGGAAGTCCTAGACTCAGCCACCATGCAGCAGTAGAACTTGACAACAGGTACGTAGTCCTTGTTGGAGGTTGGAATGGAAAGGCAAGGACATCTGGTGTCTACGTTTATGATACAGAAAAAAGACTTTGGACTTTCCCTACTGTTTCTGGCTTTCCAGAAGGAGGTGGCTTAAGTTCTCACACTGCCACACATATGGAAAATGGAGTTATTTTAGTCCTTGGAAGAGAAGGGGGTTTACGCACACAAAGACGGCATGGCAGTGGTTTCCTTCTTCATGGGTCTCCAGAAGAGAAGAAGTTTAGCTATAGTGAATATACGCAAGCCACAGCATCAAGGTCAGGTCATACGGCCAACGTGGCAGCCTCTACGTTATTTATCGTTGGAGGAAGGGATAATGACCTTTTAGAATACAAGTCTGGCTTTAAAAAGGCCAAGTCTATTGCTTTTGAGACAGATAAGTTCATACAAATTACTCAGATGTTAGAGCCTGTTGCAAAATACCCTTGTGGGCGGAAAAATCATGTGACTGTTACAGGCAAGGGCGCATTACTCATTCATGGAGGGGAAACATTTGACGGGAAGAGTAAGGAGCCTGTTGGTGATATGTTCCTTTTGACAATTAAACCAGTTCAAATTTATAAAGTAGGAACCTCGGCTATTGGGAGGGCCGGGCATGTGTGTGGTATATTAGGAGACCAAATTTTATTACATGGTGGTGTAGGACATGGGAATTTAGTTTTTGGAGACACACACAAGTTAGCATTTAATGTATAGAGTTATTTGTATTAAAAGTGAATATGTCTATGCAATTAATATATGTGTAGAAATTTGTTTTCAGAAATTCAGGGGTCAATATTCAAATCTGTCAAAGTGATTTCACGACTTATGTTAGATTTACCTGGTATTTATTTTGACTTCAGTTTGTGTTTGGTTTAGACTTGTTTGCAGTTTTCTCAATTTAGACAGTTCCTGATAGGATAAAAGCCAAAATCTCAATGGTAATGAACATGCAGAATCAGCTTGTTTAATAGTTTCCCTAAATTTAATAATGTGTACAGAAATTGCTAAAGTAGGCAATAGGTGCATTATTTGCTAATAATAATGGAGGAAATGAGGGAGACTAGAAAAGCTAGCAAATGTCTTTTAGTTACATTATAGTTCTGTTTCTTGATATAAATGTTAAGGAAAATATCTTAAGTTAAATTTCTAGTGCATTTCAAGGGCATCGCAAGGGCATCGCAAGGGGTCTCAGCCCCATTCTTGACAAGAAAAATGAAAATTTTAAAATTTTTAAATGCATGGCAGACCCATCTCCTTTCCAGAATATAAGGTCTGCCATGGCAATGTTGTGTAGTTTTTCATTCAGTCACGGACCATTTGATTTTCTATGGGTTGGGGGGCTGGAATTTCTTTGAAAAAAAATTTCTGGCCCTGATTTTTGCAAAAAATAATAATCTGGCTTGCGTCTGGGGTGAAAAAAATATTCTGGTCCACTGTCTGGCCATTGGAAAAAAAAATTTCCAAAGTAATTTTCTTACATAATCTGTACATGAAAAAATAGTCTGGCCCGTGAAGTACCAATAATTTTAAGTGAATACTAAAAAAAGTATTGGTAAGTATATTTCCATAATTTGAATCTTACCATACTTCCAATTTTCTTAGAATCCATTGACACTGATTTTTGCTGACATTTTTTGTTTTTGTAAATTTGTAAAGTTTGTTTTAATTTCACAATTTGTATATCACCTATGCCAAAACATTTAGCTGAAATACATGTACATTTATTACAATGTAAAGACAATTCCTAGCATCAAATTGATGTGACAAGTCTTACAAATATATCATACTCTACGAGTCAGTAATTTAAATTTCAATTTTGATTGTTAAATCATCTTAGATTCTTATAGGCTAAGTTATTTTTTCCCCAGACACATGTGACCTCAAGACAAGTAATTTGGAATAACTGTTTATAAGTTAGATTATAGTTCGGTTTTTTGATATTAAGCTAAGGATGGATAAAGGGTGTTGTATTTTTCTTTTTAAAAGGGAAGGAAATCATTTCAAGCTGAAAAATATGAATTGTCTTCATTTAGTTGTGTTCCCCATGCTGATCCTTCTGATTAATAGAACATGTATGGGAATGAATATTTCCGTGATCTGAATTTATCATTCTTCAAATTTTCTTAGAACTCATTGACACTGATTATTTCTGTTTTTTAAAATGGAAAGCTTAATTGTTTTAACTTCATAATTTATATATTACAAACACCAAAAATTTTTATCTGAAATACATGTACATTTATTACAATGTAAAGACAATAACAAGCATCAAATTGATGTGACAAGCCTCATGAATAAATCATACTCTATGAGTTAGTAATTTGAAATTAATAAGTCATCTTAAATTCTGAAAAGCTAAGTTATTCCATACCAGCATCAATGGGACCTCAGAAAGAGTAATTTGACATAACATTTAGAAATTGGGTTTTCAATGGTTTAAAACATAAATCTTTTTGAACTTCCATCTGTCTATTAACAATTTATATATAATAAAGTCCTTTGGTTAATAATTAAATATATACTAATAATGTTGGTGTTAAGGTTCATGTTAAGAAATTGTTCATTTTCCCTTCATTTTGAAGTTTCACTTCAGATGCATGGACCCTTTATGCATTTGAAGTTTCACTTCAGATGCATGGACCCTTTACGCATGTTAACATGTAATATTGGATACTGGCAATACCCCCATTCTACATTTTTATATACAATTACTAACTTCATATACTTGTTTAAAACAGACAAAAATGCCTGAATTTTTAAGATTTTAAAATGTCAAGGTATTAAAACTTTGAATATTTAGCCTTGAAAAAATATCACCATAATTGACAAATTAGAACATTGTCCAGTGTAATTCTGTATTAAAGTATAGTTTTCATAGGTGGGAGTTCTCAGATTTAGGTATAGTTATTTAATGCTTACATTTGGGTTTTGCAATAGGAAAAAAAATAGGTTATTTAACAAACCTATTGCATGTAAAATTGCACCAGTAAGGAACTTAAAGTATGTGTGTTCGTTCTGGCTGCAGTCATCTGAAACACAGGTGCCAAAAATAGCCAAATATGGCAGAATTAATTTGTTGACTTGGGGTTATTTTTTCATATCTAACATTATTGAAATTATTAAGTTGTTTTAAGTGTATCTGTATTTTTTATATCCAGTATTATTGATTTTAACAAGATGTTAAAAAGCTGTTTTTAGTTTTCCCTAGGTATTATCAGCTGACTGATGTTATATTGGGGACTCACATTTCTTTGTGACTTTATCCTATTATCTCCCTTTAGCTTTGAAAAGGGGATAGGTTCAAAAATGCTTATATTTGGCCCTGAGATTCAATATAAATTTCCAAATACTTACTGAAATGTTTAAAAATGCCATTCAATACAAAACAGACGTTTTTTTGTGGAGTTTGTCATTGCAAGTTGGGTATTAATTAAGAAAGAAACATCATAAACAAATTGAAAATTGATAGCAATTTTTAGGAATTATTTCTAAAACATCTTAATTTTTAGGGCTTAAACACAGCCCTAGTATACCTTCTCGTTTATTGCCTTCCTCACTTTTATGAAGAGTACTGTAGAAGTAAGGAGCTGTCATAGATAAATCATACAATGTAAATTCATTTTAGCAACAGTAGTTTCTGTACAAATACAAACATTACAAGAGATAAATGTACTTTCATCTTGCCTAACCTCCTAAAAATACCTCCAAATACCAACAAGATGCCTCAGAAACTGATGTCAAATAATGAAGAATGTCTTATTTATATTTTGTAATGTTGGGACTTTTATAGTGTTCTTAAAGGATGATGTGTATTATTTTGTGTTCAATTTAACATGTTTCAAGAGTTGTTTTTACCAAAGACGTAATATCCATATTTAGAAATTGTATGTATTTGAGTGAGTATTTAGTATTACATGTAGTAATTTGATTGAAATTAACATAACATGTATCCATGCATATTAAATAATAAACTTGTGCCATATCATATGATAGTTATTAAACTTTATTTTTATTTATTTCATAGTAATATGTGGAATGTTGAAATCTTATACACCTGAACTCTTCCTCATTTATGTACCTGGTAAATTCCAAGAGCCTGAATTTTAAGTTGTTTGTGTTTGAAAAGAGAAAGCTTTATTAACCATGAATGAATTGATTGAACATTGGTTAATGTCTAAATACTATAAATGTCTTTGTTTTGACTCAGCCAGAGATCTAACCCCAAACCTTCCACACTTAAAGCAAGAACACTAACCATTACACTAGAATATGATGCTATGTCTACAACACAATTTTTTATTACCAGGGACATAAAAGTATTGTTTGATATAGATATAATGAGTTGAGTTCTTTAAATTTGTGCTTCCTTTAGAAGTTTCAAACTAGAAGAGATGAATTCCTGTGATAACAATGTTGGCTAGATGTTCCAAAATATCTGAAAATTCCAAGGACTGCCTGTTATATAAATAATATTCATTTGAACAAGTAGCTTTAGATCAGACAAATCTTGATCAGGATCAAGCATTGCCAATAAAAGTCATGGGACCATGCATTAAGATGTTTGATGGGAACAAAACAATCATTTGAGGTCCATTCTACAGAAGCTTCAAATAAAGTTTGGGTCTATGCTGCTCAATGTAATCAGAAGAAAAAAGCATTTTTAGTGACAGCATATGCAACAATATAAAGTTAAAATTTATTATATGTGGTTTCAGATGAATGCACCAACAGAAACCAGAGGATAGCAGTCATATGATATCATTTTTGCTGGAATGTAATGTGCTAAATATTTGTCAACAGATCACCAACATTTAAAGTTGTGACAAAATCTTTTCTGGCATGGTTTGAATTGGCCTTTTTTTCTCACCTGCATTGTAACCTCTGGATCCTGAACAGTTTTTTTATGTAACGTCTTAAAGTTGGGGTCCCATTCCCACATTGTACTTTTGTCCCATAGCTGTAGATGTTATATTAAGAATACCAATAGACAATTATATCAAACCCAAGATAAAGATAAATCCTAAAAAATTTGACCACCACCCAAGTTCAGCCCCTTGTACCATGGATACCTACACAATTAAAGTTAGAAGTTATATTCACTTTAAAGAGAATTTCCAGCAATTTTCAGAATAAAAAGTTTCAAGGTATAATTGCCTGCTTCCAAGAGCTTCAGTACATGCAAAAGATTGCTAAAAACACTATGTTTTTTGTTGTTACCCCCCTTTCAAAACAATTGGCTAGAATTTTTGTATTTATAGTAAATGCCACCCTGTCTTTTTTTTTGGTTAAAATTAATCTATAAACCCACATTTAACCAAAAACCCCAAAAAGTTTCCAAATCTACACCTTAAGGCAATAAATAAATGGATTCCCCTATACAACACATATTTTTAATTGGGAAAAATCCCCTAGATGTTTAAAGGAAACTTAAAAAAGACTGTTTTAGCATTCTTTCAAGTTAATTTCATGACATATAAGGTTTATCAAATCATCTCCTTTTCTGTGTACTATGGGGTTACTGGTGAACCAGTTTTAGTGTGAACATTTAAGTAGATAACCTTGATCTCACATTCAGAGTTTTTACAAAGGGTAAACAAACAAAGGGGAAGTTATGGAGTAAATATCAGAGATCATACACTATCCCTGTTAGAAACAGAGGAATATTTTTCAATCTTGAGGTCTCCAAAAAGCCTTCAACAAGGACGGAATCCCACTCCTTGGGATCAAAGAGCTATAGATTGGCCCAAACAAAAAAAAACCTATAAACAGTGTACTTTAAATGAGGCAAATCTTGGCTCATTGTTAAACATATAACAAGTGTGGACACAAAAATGTCTCGCCTGTATATGTGGCTTTGACCCTATAAACGTGTGGACACACTAATTTTCTA
>JAULBM010296602.1:0-15196 GCA_032357055.1 Geukensia granosissima | reverse complement strand
TTCATGCAAAATGTGCTTCGTCACTGTCGTTCATATCGCTTGAAACTTACAAAAAATGCATTTAATTCTATAATGAAGGCCAACTGTTAGGAAGACCGCATCAGATCCCAACATGCTCCACCCAATCACATTTAAAATTATTGTAGATATTTCAAATTCTTTGTCTGATATGCTACAAAAGGTTAATAATGCTTTGATAAGAGATTTCCCAAATAGGTCCCCCATTCAATAAGTGAACTTTATCTTAATTTCTCTCTCATCAATTAATTGTATGAACAGGACAACTTGATTTGTTGATGTAGTTACTATAGGAAGTTTTAATATGTTATATGAATAATCTTATAAACTGCGAAAAGATCGCTAATCAATAGAATACGGACCGACTCGCCTGACAACGAAACAAACAGGAAAATGTGGAGTCTGGTGGTTTACAGGAATTTTCTGATGTTTTCTATGTTATTTTTCCTATTTTGCAAGCAATGTAAGTAGTAATTGATTTGTATATACAGGAAAATGGAAGAAGACGCTTAAAATGCGTTTAACCACTTTGGGTACAAACTGCGCGTAGCCTACACTTAATCATCAGTGAAACTCACAATTTTTTATGTTTTGTCAATTGGGTAAGAGGAACCAGAAAATTAACGACTTTATTCATGAATCATGGTACCGGAAAGTCACGGAAAAAATACAAATGGAAAGCAAATAAGTTAACATTACAAATAACAAGATTTATCTCTGTCTAAAATTAAGACAGCGAATGAGGTCGAGATATTGTATTTTGTCTGATTTTTATACATGATGAATTGCACCTCTTGCGTTTTGTACTTTTTCCGACCAAGGCTGTGGCATGAACTCTTCTATATTTGTCTAGAATTGTATCTAACTTCATGTATTGTCAACATACAGACTGGGTCAAAAGAACTATGTCATATCAATAATGCAAAACATTGCAGTTATATATTTATTGCACTAAATGCAATTTCTGTAACTGAAAGTGTGATTATAAATTAACTACTATGTTTTAACTTTAACAGAATAATTCGATAAATACGGAATTCTGGTCAGCATTCTTTTGCGTTTTCTCGTTTTGGGGTTTTTACAAATTAAAAGCCATATGAATGCCGCCTATCTTGGAGTAATTTTTTAATCATTGAAATTTTGCCCGACTTGTGACCCTTTATTTTACTTTCCTCATACCATGTTATCAGAAAATATGTTTTCTAAAAATACAGATGTAAACCTTTCAAACTGCACCATCCAAGTTATATTTCTGTTTTCAATCATTAAATTTTATCTAACTTGGTAATAATAATTCGGTGTTGTAGTCAGGGCATTAAACTTGTTTTTGATGATACAGAAAAAAAACTTATCGATTCCGTATACAGATATTTAAAAATTTGGCATTTGCATCTATCTTGTCTTTTATCACATTTATTAACAACACAGCATTAAATCGTCGGACATACTGTGTTTGATGACATCTCGTGTTCAGAAGCTTGCTGTCTTATCTTCAGGAATCTTAGCTTTTTTTTCAGAAATTGCGAGCATTCATTTGAGAGATTTCTTCTTTTGCATGTATTTTTGTTTGGCTTATGTTTTATGAGTTAGGTACTCTCTATTGGGATCGAGTGGATTTCTATATAGTTCGTGTAATGTCAACAATCCTTATTTTAGCAACGAGTGCAAACCAGTGTAAAGACAAATATAGAGTATTTCCTGGACATTCAGCGTGTCTGAAGAGGTCTTCCAAATGTGTACGAACAGGTAAACCCCCTAAAACTGTAACTCGTATGATTATGATATCATCTGGGTGAGGGGCAATATGTCATTTTGTCCGATGAATTCATGTTGAAATTGCTTAAAAACAACTAAAATGCAAAATCGTATGACTTTTTCCATGAATCTATACATTAGTATGCCCTTCAAACAATTGTATAATCTCCCCGTGTATCACATTTGTCTGCGAGAAAACTGCTAAAAGAGCTATCCTCGGTAACCCATGACATTGTTTTCGAATTTACGACGAAATCAATGGCTGGAAAAAAATGCATTTTCCAATGCGAAGACAGTCTGATTCCAGAGGAAAAGGCTAAATAGCCCAAAACTAGTACAAATATTTTAAAGTTCATTATTCAAAAATGTACAGGTAAATAAATGTTCTAGACTTTTGTGGTGGAAATTTGGACATTGTTTCCGATTATTTATCATATCTATGATACGATATCACAAGTTAAAAACCATTGACAGAACAACAGATTTACCCTCTAACAAATCAGGGTCTCAGAACAAATTGAAATACCAACGATTCCAACGGAAAACCTTTTAATTAATAGATCTTAGTATTCAACTCTTACGATATGATAAAAGAAAGAAAAGTAAAATGGACTCTTTTAAGACAGATATATGAAACTAATGGAATAAAATCTATACATCGATAAAATCTGTATGCGTTATGTAATATGCTTTTAGATTATTTATCCGTCGAATTTCATACCTTTGAAACGATAATTCCAACTTATTTTACTCTTGTTAAATTGGTAGGATCAGTCAACAAAGAGGAGGTTCTTGGAGTGCACAACAAATACAGACTTATGGCAGCACAAAAGTATCATGCCAAGAATATTTTGAATATGATATGGGATGATGAAGTTGCTATGGTTGCCCAGAGATGGGCTGAAAATTGTCATATTGGTCACGACGGAAATTCCCAACGAATAATTCCAGGTATATGTTATATTCTGCACTGATTATTTTATTCTGTGGCCAGCAGAATATTTTATGAATATAAGAATCACGACTATACAGTCTTATATTAGCAAAGATTCATTTACTTAGAAGTGTTTGCAATGCAAACGTTTTAATGACATTTGTTAAATTTGGCATTGAAATATTTAAGTCGTGAATATTTTCACTTTCAGAAAAATAAAGTCATCAGAGTTAACTCAATGGACCGATTCAACTTCCGTCCTCGTAAAACGCATTGCACAATCTCAGCGTCATCGCAAAAGACGCCTTGAACAATGAAATTTAACCAGAACAATGACATTCCTAGAATTCCGTCGCATTTCTGAAACGGTCAATTGGATTTTAAATTTTTTTTAAATTAAACCAATAAAATTCTACATATGATAATTGAAACACATGCCAACAGTTTACACGTTGTTATATAAATTACAGAAAAGGAGAAATATTAATTTTTATTAAGACCTTTCATTGTTTTTTCCTAAGAGAATTGCTATAAACAAATAGTTGTTTTCTTGGTTTGTAATAATTTTGCCATTTTTATCTCGCAGTTTGTTGATTGAACTTTTGATTTGTTTTTTCTTCTCCAATCCCCCAAAATAAGAATTATTTTTCTCCCCGATGTCTACCTTCTTCTCTCTTCTGTTTTAGCATAATAAGACAGTCTCAACTGTAGCTTTTTACCTGGACCATTGGGTTCTCTCCCATATCATGTTGCATTCTTTATGTGCTGTAAGATCAACACGTTTTGAAGTATGATTGAATTGAAAGGAACAATTAATGACAATATATAGCATCGAACAAGTTCCTGAATTTAACTTCCATATACATGTATATATTTCTAAATTTTGATTTTAACCAAATTTGAAACACGTGTTGCATATTGGTCAGATATTTATAGTGAAAAATCAATTTTTTATACCAAAATTAAGGTTTTAAAAGAGAGTTAGAAAAATTTAAATCTTTTCGAGATTGGTCCTTATTAACATTACTGCTACAAATTGCACTATAGGCTTTTTTGTCAGTTATTTAGTTAGGTCCAAGAAATTAAGAAGAAACGAATAAATGTTAAAAATTTACCGAATTTCATTATTTACTCTTTTTTTTTTTTTTTTAAAAAGGGGGGTTTGTGTCTGTGTGTGTGTGTTTATTTTAGAAATAAAAATTGAGAGAACTTAAATAAGTTTTCTCAGAAATGCATCGGTGCAATTATGTCAATAAGAATGTTTTGTATCAAAGTAAGTAGGGATATATTTTCATGTTAACAAATACCTTAGCATTGTACATAACGAATATTATCAAAACAAGTCACACACTATAACATCCGCCAAGAGAATGCACAGCAGTGTGAGTTGAGCTCTGGTAACCTTCAACAGTATCCTGGAATTGTAACCCAGCCTAATCTATCTATTCCTTTATCCTGATATAGGACAAATCAAAGTTAAAATTTACAAAATCATCTTCTTTAGCTTAATTGTCTAGAAAAATATTAAGAATTAATTCCGTATAGTTCATTTTACTAACTTATTCTGTCATTTACTGTACACTTTTGGCTGTTCTCGTGTCTGTAAATAACTATAATTAATTGTAAACATTGTGATGATACATGTATAAAGCATCTGAGAATCTTGGAATTTTTATACTCAGAGTAATTATATATTTCTGATATTACTGTTATATTTATTTGTTTCGTCACTGACAATATAATTTCTATATAGGTAGATTTACTGTTGGCCAAAATATTGCAAGTTCGGAATACGAAATTTCTTGGGAAACTGTAGTACAACTGTTCTACAATGAAACCAAAGATTTTGTCTTCGGCAGTACAACAAATATACTGGAAAAAATTGGTCATTTTACACAGGTATATTAATTATGTTAAATGTGTATCATATGATGACAAGGAAACAAAATATTCATATATCACAAGACCGAGCAGTATAACTTTGTTATAAAATATTGAGAACTGTAGAAAACCAAGTAATAGCGAGACAGAACACATTTTGTAAAAATAGGAGAAGATCCTATATATTCCTAATAATGATATTTTTGTTGTTCAAGAACTCCAGTGTCAATGAATCTCTCCATTAAATATTTTAAAAATCATTTGGATTTAACGAAGCCGGAGTTGGAACTTGTAAAAAAGTTCACATTGATATAAAGTCATCAGATTTGGTGCGATACTTCCATATAGATAACTCGCTGGCTTTCTAAATTTTATCTTTTAAAGATTGTCGCCATATTACAAAAAATAGGTCACTTTGCTCACTTTGCTATTGAATATATATAATTATTCATCAGACAATTCTGAACTTCTCTCGTTAATATATCACACTTTGAATTTTGAGAATAGTTAGGTGCTTTATTTGGTAATCAAACCATTTTCATGGTGAATGTGCAGTTTGAGAACAATTTTTAAACTGAGCTCATTTTAGAATGGTAAACTAAAAAGTTTACATTTAATTTTCCATTAACCATTTTTATCTTAATCTACACCTGAAAAGAATTTTAAAACTTAAGGGGATGTAAAAGAAGGAAAAAAGGTAATCAACATCACAAAATACGATAAACAAAAAAGTAAATGTGGAAAAACACGAATATCCGGATGGATTTAAACAGCAGCTCTTGCAGCAACTGCTTGTCAAATGGGGAATAAACAGGTAAACAACCGCACAATATACGATAAACAGAAAAGTTAATGTGGAAAACACGAAACCTGTAAACAATCATCCGGATGGATTTAAGTAGCAGCTTTTGTTTCACTTGTGGAACCTTTCGTGCCATTCGTATGCAAAGGTGGTAGAAATTCGCCGCGAACAATAAATGGAAAAGGTGCAGCTGAAATATAGCTTTTCATCAACAAAAGTTTACCTTGGTGAAATTAAAGTCGTAAAGCCGTTTCAACTCTCGATCACTGCTTTTTTATATATAAGTCGAGCTTTGGAAATTTCTAGATACAATTCAAGCTTTGTTGCAGTACTAGCAGTATATTAAATATCCTTGAACTTATGTTCAATGGAATTGATGCAATCAATTATTCAATATAACAGGACTTGGAACTAGAGAATCAAATAAACTTCTCGCGCAAAAAGTTTTATATAAAATTTGCCGCAATAAAACTGAGCGATCAAGTGGTTAGATTGGAAACAGTCGGCAAAAATGTGAACTGCCAGAGAAACTGAAATTAACACACTGATCGATAGTAGCCTTTGTTATGATTGTTACGTTTTTGCAACGTCGAGCTTCTTTCGCTGTGTCAGATGAGCAGCAGCGAATATATAACTTCCAAATGCCAAATTCATCGCTGATTCTGATGTCATCATAAGAGACATTCTGAGGGAGTTATGCAAATAAATGACGAAAAGGGATTGTGGCATTTTAAAACCATATCGTGCATGGCAATCTGATAATTTGTTTATCGGGAAATTATTTCATAACAGATGAACGCATTAAAAAAGAAATGCTCGTTCTACGAATCTTTTTTCCATTGTTTCTTCATCGTCATTATCGACAATGCTTTTCTTACCAATGATTACCTTTTTGACAGATAGTAACAAGAATTTTTTTCTTACTTATGCAGAATTGTTTTCTGGAAAACAACCTTTTGCATCGACTTTTTAATTATATTATTTTCTATAAGGTAAAAACCCTAATGACCAATGTTTTATTAAAGCATTTACAATTAATTTCGCCAGTTTAAATCCTATCTGTGAACTCTTATTTTTCGATAAAAGTATAAAATATCGTTATAGTTAAATTTGAATCTATGGTTAAACAGTAATTCATTGCATGGTTATTGCTTTTCTAGCTTAAAATAAACTTGCTTATCACAAATGAAAGAACCAGTTATATCTGATCTCTAGCAGTTTTAAATACTTCTCATATATTTTGATGAAGCATCTTTTTTGTCATAACGTTGTTCAACATTTTTCTCCTGAATAGTATTATCAAAGATGTATATATTTGTCTATGGTATTATTTAACATCAGCCTACATGCACATGAATCATGGTGCTGTGCTTGATGCATTATTTGAGAATGAACCCATCTAATGTCTTTCAACCTTACTGGCTTTTCTGAAATTTCAAACCTTTATCTTATAAATGTTTAACTAATTATTGTTTGCTAAAAAGTAAAACCCAGTGAGTCGTCCAATAAAACATAACAGTGAAAGGACTGCCCTCACCTGATACAAAACTATATATTTTAGATGGGAAATTTCCCATTGTAAGTTTTGTACCCTCTAAAAACAGAATTTTCAAAAAGAAATGGCATCAACCATTTACTTGTATATATTGTTGAATTAAGACGAAAAAGAAATTTTATAATTAAATGTTATGTTATTTATCACTCTATTGGCATTCTACGGGGCCCTTTGTTAAATCCTATCAAGCGTGTCGGCGTAAAACCCGCCCTTATACATTGTAAATCACATTCAGACTTTTCATTTTCTTCAGGTTCATATTCCATTGAAAACAATAGAAAAGCGAAAATACTTTCTGAAAGACTCACCAAGATATGTCTTTTGGCAAAATTTCATTGAGATTAAAAATGATAATGCCTATTTCTTTTGAAAATGGCTTTCCATACAGTGAGGTTAACAGTCATTAGTATGTTTCATATGATAGTTGAACGGAATTGACACATCTGTAGAATTTGAAGGTGAAATCAAAAATTAACTTCGTCTCACGACATAAAAAGCATTTTTTAAACCACTTTCAACGTTCAAATACATTAAATGTATCGACTGGGTTCGGTTTCAGAGTTAAGCAGATCATTCATTCAGGGCTTATCAGCTCCACTGTGATCTAGAATCCATCCTTCAGCTCATTCTTCTTTAATTCAAAAGTTACTTCACTTTGACCTTTTAGAAGAAGCAAATGAAGGTGAACTAAGCAAGGATTCTTTAAAAGGCATCGATCATTTATTTTTTTTTTTTTGTTTGGAAGGGATTTGTTCCTCGATCAGTTAAATTTTTTGGAAGTTTTGCGCCAAATTGTTTTACTCAACGATTTTTTTTTCAATTAGTTAACGGAGGTCTGGGTGCCTGAGTGGTCCAGGTAGTTAATTTAAACCTATCTGTACAGGTCATTCTTACCTATTATCTATACAGCTAGGGTTCGCGCCTGACTTTGTCCATATAAAAATGGGTTGTGTTAAATTGGTGCTGCAAGTGATAAGGTTTATCAGTTATCTGCCCAAGGTACTTCGGCTTTCTCCACCAGTAAAACTGACCGCCGTGATAAGATGAATATTTTTGAAAGTGGCGTTGAACCCCAATCAAACAATTAAAGAATTCAAATGGTCAACGTTGGGATTTTGATTCATTTCTTAGATTTGTCGAGAAAAAAATTTTTTTTAAGGAAACCACAGCATGCCCGTAAGTAAAGTCAAAGGTTCGTGCATAGTTAAGGATTTAGAAATAAACTGGCACAAGCCCAATGCTCTTTTTTCAATGACAACACGTGCCTTGATAATTATGCAGCTAGTCAACGTGTTCAATAAATTAGTGTTACTGTTTTGCTACTTGATTGCAACGTGTACAAATCATAGCATTATTTTTTGTTAATAACTGTATTTAGTGCACATAATGTAAAGTTTCACTGGAATTAAACAAGTCACTTATTATTTCCAAAAAAAGGAGTAACATTGACCAACGGCATTATGATTTTAGTGTGAATAAGAAATTTTTGATACCAGAATATAACATTTAAAGGTATCAGCCACATGTCAAAAAAGCTAAAATTTTAGTGACCAGCGACGAATACTAGATCCAAAGACACTTTATATCACCTTTATTGCTTGTGTCACCAAGTAAAATATTAATCTGTTATTTCTTAGCTGTTTGCCTCTTTTCTTAACTGTGATTTGTTATGTAGGATTTCAAATGGATTAGGAGGACACACAGTGATCGGCGGATTTATATTCATTGACAACGTTCTTTCATACTTTCATTGAAAACTGAGATTTCACAGAGAACTAATAATGAAACAGAGAATTCCAACCCTTTTTACGCAGTTTTAGTAAAACGTTTTGAGGGTTATCGACAAGTTATTTTATTTAAACTTCATATTTTTTTAATTTTTGTGTTTGAACCATGGAATGTTGTTTGGACTCTATTTTTCATATGATTTTTATTCATATTTTTGGAATTTAAGCTGGTTGTACAGTGCCCATCCGATTGCGTGCTTTCTTCTCATGTAAAACTGAAAATAAAAATATGTAAAGCTTTTTGGATTTTCTATCTTTTTTTCACAATTTTTATTTATCATTTGTAATTGCCCGGTAAAGGTCCTCTACTTGAACAAAATATACAGTTTCGTTCAATTTCGTATTTCACTATATTCTCTTATATTACCTGATGAATTAAGTTAAAAAATCATATTTAATCCCACGCTTCCTTAACTATTTACATCAGTGAAGAATAATTAATAGCAATTACTTAGGTTTCAAAAAGGTATTTATCCTGGGTATGGGAAACTGATTATATCGTAAATTTTCATGTTTCAGTTGACCTGGGCCGACTCTTACATTTTGGGATGCGGCTATGCTGTGTGTGATAAAACCCATTTTTATGTGTGTAATTATGCACCAAGGTAAGATAATGGTATCACAAATAATTACTGTGAAATCAATTTTGAAAAAGCTGGAATTTGTATAGACTGCAAAATATAAGTAAAAATTGACCTTAATACCTAAAATACTTATTGTTATTGATTGAAAGTTCATGTAACCTTGGATATCTAGCTGGAGTAGAGAATACATTGTGCTGCGCATATACTCTAATATGATAAATTAATATACTTAGGAGCCAAAGAAACATTGGATTGTGCAAATTTAAAAGCATATAGACAGGAAGTAGAAAATTTTATAAACAATATAAACTGTTTAGTTCAATATTAAGTTATTAACAAGAAAATCAATATTAGTACCAATAAATTTGATAATAATGCTGTGACGATATCCTTTACTGATTAGTCTTATGTTATTAAAAAGTTTTTGATATATCCATTTTTTCATGAAAATAAAATTTGCATAAATCTTCAAAAGGAAGATAACTATTTAGAATGATTGTGAGATATGGCTAAAATTATTTTTTGAATTTCTGAATAAACTTCAGTTTGAAAAGGGGCAAAATAAATGTTTAAAATCACTCAAAGTGTTTACAATAAAGCAATTATATAAAGAATAAGGTCTATAGCCAGTTTGTTTAAATTTCATATAAACTGTAACTTAAATATTATTCTAGGTACATGAATTTGACAGAAGCACAAGTACTGATAATAAGGTTATTTACTAAAAACATATTTTTAATAAAGGAATAGAGTATGTACCTGAACAATTGTACTCCTTCTTGTGTAAATTGTCAACAGATGGAGTACGTATGTTATTTCTGTGTCTCATTAGAGATATTCTGATCAGATCTTGAAAAGTAATTAGAATATTTCAATAAGACAAAAAAAACAAATCATTTCATAAAATTTAAGTACTCAGAAAAAATGAGATTCCATATATTCAGTTTGACTTAAGTTCGAGTTTTGTTTTAGAGATACCGTTTTTTAATATAAAAAGGTAAATAGGGAAGCGGAAGAATTTGTCGAGTTTGCTTTGACATAAAATACCAAAAATCAATGTCCAAAAATATTAAAAGGACAACAGTTATCATGCGGAACAAAATAAAAATCCTTGTCAATATCCAAAAACGGTACTTTACCAAGATCACGATATTGGATTTCCTAAACAAATGGAAAAAATATTAACTACCGTAAAATGAATATGCAAATTAAACAGCTGAACATTATCACACAAAATTATTACTCTCGCGTATTAAAGTACAAATTATCTGAGAAAGAAACAAAAAGCACACTCGACGGTTACTTAATGCAGTAAAATGTAAAGAAAATTTTTTTTAAAGTTGGATAAATCAGATTATATATAACCTAATTAACACTAACCGGGGGATGAACTTGCAAATTGTTGTCCTTCTCTTAGTGGATGATTATTTAAATGAACTTGTCAATAATGATACCTGCATAAAAAGAATCTCTCAACTTTTTTTTCTTTCCAGTGGTAATCATTTAGATGATTTAGGACATCCCTTTTCAACTACTGGACAAACAGTAACACTGTATGGTGGGTGTTTGAGTATTTCTTAATTCGATAAAGTAATGATATGATTCACGAAACACCAAGCTGTATTCATCCCATTTATCTACGTTTAAATACGTTTAATTTTTAGTAGTGTTACATATACCACTAAAAAACTTCTAAGTTTTTAATCATATAAAAATAGGAGATGTGGCATGATTGTCCATGAGACAGCCACCCACCAAGTGACAGTAATTACTTTGTGTATTAGACATTACTGAGCATCGAAAGAGACATGTAATTTATGTACAATAATTTGGCATCAGTTTCCTCTTTATATTCTAGTTCTCATAATTTTGCCCTTACATTCAAATTTTTAAACATTTTATTGAAACGTTCAAATGACATTTTAAAGGCAAGGAGGATCATAATCTGAACTCACTTACCACATAACTTGAGGAGTGGGGACTAGTTATAGCTCAACCTGGCATAAACTGTGGCAATTTGAGCTTTTCTAATCACTTTGAATTCGTCTTCGTCGTCGGCGGTGGCGTAGTCATAAACTTTCTACTTTTTGATCAACTACTCCACTGGACCAACATTTGATGGAATGATCCTTTTTAATTCCCTTAAAGATTGTTTTAGATATTCAGAGTACCATCCAAGATTTCCGTCATGATAAGACTTGATTAATCATTGGACCCTATTCGAAATTTTACATTTACATTAAACATTAAAATTTCTCAGACACCACTGAGGTAAACCAAACTTTGGTAGAATGGTCCTTAGATGGACCAATTTGAAAAAAAAAATGTCAATTTTTGCCGAAGATCATCTTGCATAGTCTTCATGGCCCGACTTCATTGACCCTAATGGAATTTTTGTCAACTTCTCTGAAACTTGTACTCCAAAGCGGAAGGATACTTGGATGGTCCCATTTCTATGAGTACCATCCGATATGGCCACAAAAATAGTTTAAAACGACATTCAGCCATTTTTATGCATATTTTCATATTTTTGTCAGACATATTTTTACAATGGCATATTTGAAAGGGAATTTTATGTTCTCGTCAACTTATCTGAAACCACCGAGCCAATCATAACTGCACTAAAACAAAATGTTTTATTTATTCTTTATCTAAAGATATGTTTCACATTGGTTATTAACTGGCGAGGTAAGGAAAATATAACAGAAAGCTTTTCAGAAAAAAGTACCGTTTGTTTACAGTAAAATATAAAAGTTACCTTGCACTGAATGAAGACATGAGTTGCCCTACATATTATACCATTTACACTCAAAAGATAAAAACATAAATAGTAAAGATTGATATTTTCTACAGATCGCCTAGAAATCGTCAAACATTGTTTGATTTTCGTTGCTTTTAACACTAATTTACCATTAAAAAGGGTTTTTCAAGTAACATTTCACTGTAACTCTCCGCCCTTTTTAATGGTGTAACGATACCTTATAAATGTTCAAATGTTTTCCAAAGAGTAAATGCTTATTTTATTTGGTTTATTTCAGATTGTAAACAGAAAATGTGCGAAGGTGGCAGTAGACTTGATCCATTTACTTGTCAGTGTTTATGTCTTCGAGATTATTACAACAACACTCTTAATTATCTGAAGTCTTCAAGTAATAATTGCAAACGTAAGTTGCAGCATTAAACTGTCCTTTGGTTTTATAATCAAGCGCCCATATGCTAGTTATGTAGTATGATGCCTTAAGTGATACAACAAGTAGAAAAAGAGTGTTGTAATTGCTGTAACAGCGGATTTGTATATCACTGTTGAAGGAGAATTCCTAATCGATCATCAGAATGTGAAAAGTGGCTTATATATATATATATGTAAAAGAATTCAAAACCACCAAAGGGGCAGACAGATATCGTTAATTAGGAAGACAGACAAGTCCATGGCCAACACAATTAAAAGAAAAACAATCTTAGTACACAAAAAACTAAAGCTGACGAAACAAGAACCCTACAAAAAACTAAGGTTAGTTCAGGTGCTCCGTGGGGGTGGGGGTAAGTAAAGCTACACAAGTGTCAACCCTCTATCAATAAAATTCTTATAGGTTGCACATGCTCTGGAGTAGCATGTCAACTGAGAATAATGTGGAACAACAAAACCTCATATCAAGACGAAGAAAAATAGGAAGCTAAAATCTAGTGGAATAAGTTAATATAGTTAATATAAGGAATTATTTTTTTCTTTAGTTTCATTGTTTATGAGTAAAAAATACCGGATAAACCGGTATTTGCGGTAAAGGCACATTCCGGTTAAATTTAGAAATAACTTCACATCTGTTGTTTCTAATATATTTTAAAGTTAAAGCAATACAGAAATTTACCCAAATATAGCCTGAAATTGGTGTTTTTGTCATATTTTATTAATAAGCTACTTTTCCTGTTTTCTAACCTTGTTTTCTATAAACCTCCAATTTTCATCAAAGATATCATTACTTTTAAGTTCTTGGATTTCTTCCAACTTAGTTTTATTTTCTTTTATATTTATCTGGAAAACTGGGGGCATAAAGCTGCCTATATACGCGCTTGGACTTTCATGTCAGACACGACAGACCAAATTATATATACACCAATATACTCATTCTGTTATGTCTATGCTGCAGTGACTTGTGTAAAGAACATAAAGGAGAAATTTTTCTGTGGAAGTGAAGGTTATGGAGAAGAAAGTTGTCTTAGTATGTCTAATGTTCCATTTGATTGTCCAAAAACATGCCATGTATGTCCATGTAAGTAGAAAATTACAACAAAATAATCAATGTTTTCTTTATAATAACATCATTGCAGATTTACTATGATACACTTCCCCGAAACATATAGATGGTGAACCATGAAGAATACAATACTTCCTAGTACTATCTAAAGCCAGTTTTATCAAAATAAAGCCATTCTAGTCAAATTATCCCCTTTGTGAAAAATAAGTGATTAATGAATTTCCTCCTTTGTATGATAATAGTTGACCTTTATTTGGGCTTTCCTGTTATCTTATTTATTAGAGAAATAAAACTTTCTGACATAGTAAAACCAAGATATGTAAATATTCTTATGTTTTCCGCTTCCAGTGATTTTACTTATCACTTAAAGCTTAAATTATGATTCATTTATAAGCTATATAATCAGATAACTCCATTGAAGGGCTTACAAGGTATATGCTTATTGTGGGAATCAATTTCTCACCCATTTTGCATATTTATAACCTTCATTTATGTTTTTATCTTCATAAATAAGAATATTTATAAAATATTTTTCGTCAAGTTTTTGACATCCATCATATACACTGTTGTGCTACTTTAAAATTCATATAAAACTATTTATAATTAAATGTACAAGGTGAAGGCAAAATCTCCCTTCTTCTTTTGCCCTCTCAGCATATAGGCATTATACATGAAGGAAATATTTACTTTCAGATGCTGATGAGAATTACACAGAAGGGAGCGAACCAGTTGTAACATTAAGATCCAGTGAGATTCCGCTGTCGACCAGTAGACTAGTTCAAGTTGTCTGTATTACTGTGTTTCTTTTCTTAAGAAATATCTAAGGTTAAAAATTTTAATATTGATACATAGAAATTTTAAAAAAAGTTATCCTCAAAGTGTAATTGTATTATTGTAGAAATTCTGTTAATTATTTGAACTATGTCATACCACACCATATATGCCTCTGTTGACACCGGATTTTTGGGGTACTGTGTCGGAGACAGTTCTAATTATATAGTTTATTGTGTATATGTTTTGCTTTGTTTTCGTGTTGTCTAGCTAGCGTCTAGACTGTATATTGCAATTGAGTCGTCGTTGAATATTTTAGAAATTTCATTGAATAAAAACGTTGAATTAACCTGACACTTCTTTTGACCTGGAAAGTTTACAAGTGCAAGTGAACAAACTGCTAAGATTACATTAACATATATGTTTATTTGTGATGCTTATGTCATCTGTGATACCGGAAGTCCCCGAGGATATCCAAGACCCACACTTGGCGGACTCGTCTGGCAAAAATTTTATCGCATATTATTTTACAGTACATAAAATTGCGGTATTTAGTATTCAATTCTTAACCCTTGTATTTTGGTTTTGGCAAAAAGGGAGAATTCTGAGGGAGAATAATACATTGAAACATACTGTTTTCTTTAATAACAAATACAACATATACAATAAACACACAATGTTCACAAAACTGTTTATAACTTAATGACAAACAAAATTATAAAAAGGGCACAAAGTTAGTAGCACCTAGTAACAAATAGAAATTAGGCAAAGGACAGAGGTATTTGCAAATATGGGACTAACTATGCAAATTATTGACTATAAAGGTTTAAAAAATATAAAGAAAGAATAATGTAGG
>JAULBM010296591.1:0-15198 GCA_032357055.1 Geukensia granosissima | reverse complement strand
AATATATGTATGTTCCCGCCACGATATGGCTGAGATATTGCCGACGTGGCGTTAAGAAGCAATCAATCAATCAATCACCCGTTAAGCCTGCAAAAAAAGCATCGGACTCCAAGCCTTTGAGAAAGTTAAATGGTTCATACCCAAAGAATAAAATAATACCACAATAAGGAAAATTGTAAAATAAATTTGAACTATATATTATGCAGTTGATCGCTGACTATTTTTAAAATTTTAACATTTAAAAAAAAAGAAAATGAAGTAAAGTGTTAAGTCACCATAATTAATTGCATAAATGGTGTTTTAGGTTGAGAAGTTGAAAGGCTTTGATGGTGATAAAAGTAAACTAGGCAGTGCTGAAAAATTCCTTCTTAGTCTCCTAAGCATACCTTAGTAAGTAACTTCTACCATGATTTATTCCACCGAATGCTATATTTTAATCATGCAGGAAATATTATACTATTAGTGGACAGTTAAAGCAATCCATATATTAAATTGTGAAAGGAAAGTCACTACCTATAACTGCACAGCAAGACCTGGTGAATTGGGCAACTCATTTTACAGACTTTGTTTGAATGATAGCAAAAGGGATGGCTGATTGCAGTGCTTCCTTTTTCAGATTTTAGTAAAATTACAGTGTAAGGCATGCATGGTTAGTTGTGTTGGTTCTTTGTCAGGATTTTTGTAAGATGTGCTTGTTTGTTGTTTAGTGTTTTGTAAGGTCACACAGTTAGACATGGTTGTTTGTTGTTGTTATTTGACCAGGTTTTTGTAAGATTACAGTCAGACATGGTTGATCGTGTTTGTTCTTTCTTCAGGTTTTTGCCAGATCACATAAGATATATGGTTGGTTGTGACAGTTATTTATCAGGTTTTGCTATGATCGAGGAGTTAGGCAATGGTCGATTGTTGTGGTTCATATTCTAGTTTGTCAAAATAAGGGAGTCAGAAAAACTTGACTGTGATAGTTCATTTTTCCAGATTTTTGGAAGATTACAAAGCAAGTCAAAGTTGATTGGGATTATCATTTTCCAGACTGTATAGAGTACAGTATGAAGACAGGATGATTTATGATATTTTGTTACAATGGCATTTATTGTGCTTTTTTTCTCTCTCTCTTTCTGACTGCATGTATATATTTTTATAGTTATAAATCAAGAATAGAAGGATTTGCTGTAAAGGAAGAGTTCAATACGAATATGGATTGGATAAAACCGGCTATAGAAGCTGTAATAGACGCTGCTAAAGGTAAACACAACAGTGGTAATGAAACATAGATAGTGGTATTAACGGAGGAGATTTATCTCACAAAACCTCCATTAAACGGAGGAGATTTATCTCACAAAACCTCCATACAAAAATTATGTTTTTAAGTTGAAGAAGTTTGTCAAATAGCTACTGGTTCTCCTTATCCTTTATTTTGAACAGATTGTTCTAATTGAAGGCATCATCTTTTCACAAAGTCTTAAAACATTATATGCTTTGGGAAGCAAGGTATTATCAATAAATATTATTATGTAACATATATTCAAGCCTAACGAAAAATGACAGGCATCTTGATGACACGTTTCTGAAAAAAAACCATCACCCGATATTCTCATTAGCTGCAACTGTTTTATTGGCAGAAATTGTTTTATTTTATTTTAATTGTTCATCATAAAAGACGAAAGATAGAGAACATCAAAGTAACGTAGACAAAAACAATTTATCATTAATTTTTACTTTAACCTTACAGACATGTTTGATGTATCTCCAGTGATACACAATTAAAATCACAGTGTGTAAAATACATAAACGAAACGTGAGGTATACACGGAATAAATATTATGTATTTCCTCAACTATTATCATTTAAGATTTTAATGGCGTTACTTGGTTTACAAACTGCTAAAGATACGTCATTAGAATAATTACTTCCTTGAAATTATCTTGAAGTCTGTTTAACAAACATTTTTAGTTCAAATACCAAATGTATATATTTGTCTGAATATTCAAATAGTGGTATTATGTTTAAAACTCCTCTTTTATTGTTTATTTGACAACTTGGATTGGAATTATCACCTTATAAGTTTTAATACTTTAAATAACGTCAACCAGAGTTTAAGGTTAACAAACCTATTACTAGTGTTGTCACAATTTAAAAAGATACAAGAAAAAGCACACTCAAAAGTTATATGCTCGATTCTCAAGGTGTCTTGCTAATATTCAACATGCATATAAACCGCTTTTATATTTAGCTAAAATTAAGTTGAATGTTATTTTTACAGAAATAAAAGAGAACAGTCATCTTCACGAGCTCTTGTATTTGGTGCTAATAGCTGGAAACTACCTAAATGCTGTAAGTTTGTCTAACAGTATTTTTGTAAAAAATAATTGAGTGGATCATTTACTAGTTTGAACATTAACTGATTTGGAGGCAGAGCTCAGTAATGATTTTTTCTGCATAAAACCTGACATTGATCAATAATATCATGTTTGAAATAACAGTAAAAGTGAATGTTATCTACGTCCAGTGTAGAATACCCATATGAGAGATCAAAAGTGCATAGTTCAGGGACAAGAAAAATTTGTAACAAACTAAACAAAAATAACAGCGGTTTGAATAAATGAACTACTTTACAAAACAGGCGTGGGATCAGGTGCTACGGAAGGGTTAGCGTACCCTGTCCTGCACGCCGCACCAAATCATATTTTTGCAACAAGAAACGAAATTCATATTAAAAGATAACATAATAATCTAAACTACACAAGTCTATTACAATTCCGAAAATAGTTTTCCTTTTGTTTAATATAACAGTTATTAATTTTGACAACTTAAATACAATCAATCAGTAAGTCTTGCGTAAGGTCCTATTTTTTAAGTACATGTTATGGTAATATTCATTTCGCCTTACCTTGGTTAAATATTTAGATTTAAACACTTAACAATAAATTATAAAATTTTGTCAGATTTAGGGTAAAGTAATTCCATTATATGTTATAATACCATAAACTATTTATTAATTCTAATTGATATTATTTGTTATTATATAAAAACAAATCATATCCAAATATTTGCTCTCTGGATTATGAAGACTAGCCTTTATCATTCTTATTGTGATTATAATATTTAATCCAATTGGTTCCTTTCAGATTTAGTGAGAATTTAATCATAATCTATTACATTTATGTATCATAAAATAGTCGGTAAACTTTTGTCCTGGAATTAAATGTTATTATTGTGATACCGTTTACATATACTTGCCTGATTTGATTGTCAAAGCTTCAAATAAATTCTCAAGAAGAAGTCTTTTATTCATATATTATCATCAAACCCGCAATAAAAGCGACCCTCTCATGTCATAGAGTGTGTCTGGGTATAGGTACATCAATAAAGGTGACCCTATTACGTAAAATAGTTTGTCTGGTTAAAGATACACCATTGGAATATAATTGAGCCTTTCATGTCATTCATGCAATCTTGTAATTTGTAGAACTTTGAAAACCTGAAGTAAAATGACCCTCTTAATTCACAGAGTTTGTCTTCTAATGGGTACAGGTTTGAAAACCTGCAATTTCTATTGTTCCTTTAATGTCATTGAATTTGTCCTGAAATATGTACAAAAAGTCGTTTCAAATTACCTGTTTTTTGCATTTTGATTTTATATCACATATCTGCTTTTAATTTGTTATACCTTTTTGCTCCATGTGCTATTTTAAGTCTTTTAAGTAAAATAAGATTGGAGGGCTGTAAAAAATGTGTCTTGATTATTCTCCCGCTTATTTAGGTTCGAAAATAGAACAAAACTGTAATGACGAATCCAAATAAGACATGGTATACTGTCAAAAACAGAGGCAAGAAAGCTAATGCCAAAGGTTATGTCATCTGATGTTATGTAAATTGTGAATAAAAGAGTATACATTTGATAGTTAAATTATTGTATTATAGGGAAATTATGCTGGTGATGCAGCTGGCTTCAAACTTTCGTCTCTGATCAAACTTACAGAAACCAGAGCAAACAAACCAAGAATGAACCTACTCCATTTTGTCATCCTGGTAAGATCTTAATTGTAGACTTCTTTTCGGCTTCCATTGTTTCAAGATTTTCTGTAAATTGTTTTCAAATTTTGATAGATTTCTTAGTTTTGTAGAAACATTAACTATACAATAAGTTGTCATCACTTTAGCTAAACCTAAAAAGTGTGATTTTAAACATTACGAAATGAAGTTTCATTGGGCTAACAAAGTCTCTGGCTAGATGCTCTCCTAATAACTGTTATTGAAGAAACATATTGTGTTCATAAAAAGCATCATTCATTATTGTCTATTATCCATTACGGTTTTCTTCTGTTTTTGTGATTGTGAAACTTTCTGTATTTCAGCAAGCTGAGGAGAAAAATCCGGTTTTACTGAATTTTCCAGATGAAATGAAATATTTGAAGGATGCCTCACAGTAAGTATAAAGTACAGCTTTGACCATGAAGACAACTACCGTGCATAGAAGTCTTGGTAGATAGTTATGGTCATATACTTTCTTCCTTTGTCTAACTGTTGAACTTGGAAAATAGCTATACTATAACACTTTTATAATAAACGTTTTTGAACAATTTGACTTGAATATATAAGTAATATGCCAAAGTTTTATATGATATGAACAATATTTCTTAACTTTTTCTTCTTATGTTTATTGATTGAAACACTATGACATTTATTAATCTCATAATTTTGTAGAGCCTCACTGGAAAATGTTACCACTGATATTAAAAACCTCCATGAAAAAATTACAAAACTATCATTGCAAGCTGAAACGATAGGTCATGATTTCCAGCAACAGATGTCAGACTTCTTGCAGGTAAGTCACGTGTGTTTTTAATTTTTTAACGTTTTATGTAATTGACATTACTTCTAAATCGTAGTTTTGTTTTTATTCCAAACTGTTACGTTGTATAGACCACTGATAAACCATGATAATCAAAACAGACAGCTAGAAATAATTCCTATACGAATTGTTGTCTGGGTTCTTGTTATATTTGTACAAGACCATAGTAATAAAGCCAAGTAAATACTTGGAACCAGATTTAGTGTTAAATAAGATTTTATATTCATTTCCTTATTCGTCGTCCTCACAAGATATTGCAGAAGGTTAAACTTAAAAGTAACGCGTTTTCATGATCAATGGATGTAAATACATTTACACACCTTAAAAAGGTAGTTCTTCTAATTTCAGCTGGCAAAAGCAGATCTTTCAGAACTTCAAGAGGACTTAAAAGACATAGACAGTCTAAAACTAGAACTTGCTGATTTTTTCTGTGAAGATGCCACAACATTCAAACTAGAAGAATGTTTTACAGTCCTAAATACCTTCTGCACTAGATTTAAGAAAGCAATATCTGTAAGTTTTAGATTTGAATATCGACTTTTATCAAAGAAACTTTGTTTTAATAAATGTATATTGGTTTTTGGTTATTTCTGTACAAACAAAAAACATTACAGTAATGATTATATTTTTGTTTGTTGGTGGTAATAAGTTTTGGGTACATTTTTTTTATTGGTGGTAATAAATTGTGGGTACATTACGTTGATAGGTAACTCAAAAAGAAAATCTAAATAAGTACAAATAACAATGTATTGTATAACAAAGTTTTTCTGCGATAATACAATGTGACTTGGGAAAAAGATCACTGGCACATACATTGCAAGACACTGTCGAACTTGTACAAGTGCTTAAACATTGTCAAACTTGTGCAAATGCTTAAAAACATTGTCAAATTTGTGCTTTGTAATAGAAAACATAATAGGTTCATTATAACAGCTTTTGTTATATAGTTGTGTGAACTAGTAACGTTGAAATGATTATATTGATGCCGGATTAATTGACTTTGTTTTTCGTTTTGCTTATTTTGCCCTCTTATTCTGCACATATTGAGAAAAATATTTAAATTAATCGAAGTTAAACGTAAGTATATATGTTTATATCTCCCTGCATAATTACAATTTATATTATTTCCATTTTATATTATTATTATTATCATTTATTTCAGGAAAATGATCACAGAAAGAAAGTTGAGGCAAAACAAATTGAAAGGCAAAAGCAGAAAGAAATAGAAAGAAGAAAACAACAACAAGGTGGGTACTTTCACATGCCTTAGTTTACTATTAAACCTTTTAGCTGGCCAATAACCTATAACTGGCAACCTATTTAAAGCATTGGTTTTTTAACTGCAACTCCTCAGGGAGTTTCTTGATAAATGAATACTTGTAAAAGGAATTTGACGATACCTGCAGACAGAAATCGTTAAGTCGAAGACAGACAAGATCATGGCCAACTAAATGAAAGCCTCTTTAGGACGAAGAATTGAAATAATACACTGTAATACTTTCGAACATAAGCTGTTAATATTCTAGGCTTCCCCACTTAAATCTGTCAAAGTGAAAGGGACATCTCACAATAGTGCTTTCAAATCCGCCATTACTCTGAGTTTTAACTTCAGTCAGATTTTTACATTTTTTACATTTCTTGTTTTATACATTATATTTGGGATTCACTGCGTCTACACCTTGGTTTATGCCGATGATCTTTGGTGCCTGATATTCACTTCTTTAAAGTTAAAAACAAAGTCAACACCTAGTAGATTTACTAAGCAGTCGTCAATAACGCTTCACAATAAGTAAAACTCAGGTTATTTTTTTCTTTAAAAAACAAACCAAAATGCATGTTTATCATGTCTATTTGTTAAAATTGCAAGCCATAATATAAGTTTGTTATTTTATTTCCATTTACAGAAGAAATGGCAGCCCCTGAAGAACAGAAAATCGATCATGGATCTGAAAATATTGTAGATTTGCTTCTGGCTGATGTTAGGAGCGGCTTTGCAAGTAGAAGGGCTGGTGATAGTAATTTCTCTGTTACACGTGTTAAAAAGGTCAACTTAGATTCAAATGAGAATATAACTGGAAATTCTGACGCAAAGTCCGGAAATCCTGATCAATTTGTTCGTCTAGGGTATGGACGACGGAGCATGCGTCGTCGGAAACCAGATAAGGTCGATGACAATGCTGATTCAGAAAGCACATGTAGCAGTTTAGAAGATGCAATGGAGACTGATCGGAAACGTGTATTACAAAGTTCGCAGGATACATTATTTGACATTCTTTCTCAATCAGATTCGAAGTCTATAGAGCCTCAATTTGAACGTTATCCGAGTTTGCGAAAACGTCGCCAAGAAAGGCATGAAAAACGAAATTTGCTTGGTGGTTCTGGTGAAAGAGAACGAGCCCTTTCACCTGCCGTTGACAATTCTGCAAATTTACAAAGTTCTAGTCTTCCTTATAGGTCTAAAACGCCTTCAATAGAACGCTCAGAGGATATAAATGTTGAATCACACAGTTCAATTCGTAGAGTGAAAAGCATGTACGAAAAACGTGAAATAGAAAAGGAAATTGCAAAGCAAAATGAAGACAAAAAAACAAATGAAAGTAAAGAGGACGAAAGTGATGCCTTAATTGAGAGAATCAAACGCAAAATCAAAAGAAAAGAAACACAGTCACCGGATCCTAAACGTGATATACCAACGGATCAAGTGCCATCATCATCTGAGGATCCTCGAACTCCAAAATGGCGTACAGGCATCGTGTCGGATTTACAAACAATTGATGAAAAAACTAGACTTGAATCACCAAGCAGAAAAATGTTCGATTCCTCGACCACAAACCCACTTGATGACATTAAACGCCGAGTAAGCCGGCACACATTAGATCCCTCTGAACTTCAGAAAATGCTGGAAAAAGTTGATAAATCTTCAGTTGTTAAATCAAATGATAATGATAGTGAAGATCAAAAGGTGTCCGTGTCTGTGCGCAAGCAAATTAATCACAGATGGCATAGTGATTTAGGCAAATCCGATATTGACAAAGTTCTCAAAACTATTGAGGACAGAGAAAAACAAAAGGAAACTCAAATGTCTACTCAAGATGACTCTTTTATTGATATTCCAAAATCTGATCCAAAATTCGAAGAAACATTGCAAGTTAAGAGAAAACAACGAAAACAGAGGTCGACGTTGTCGTACGATGATGTTCATGCAGCATTGCGCAAAATAAGGACAGATGAAGATCCTGAAGCTAATACTGAACAATTACATACAACTGTAGTAACTGCCCAGAATGCGACAATAGAACGAGATCAATCGCCCCCACCTGCAATTCCGCCACGTTCTCCTTACAGAGACAATGTAGAAAATGAAATGTCTTCACCAGCACAAAAGACAAACATGAGTAAAGCAGCCAAACTTGCAGCTAGACGGAAATTCAACCATAAACGTTTTGGTGACAAGGATAGACCCGCATCCGCAGGCGACAGTAGTCGATGTAAAAGTGACGTACAAAAAGAGGAAGTTGACCAAGCCCTAAGGGACTTGAAAAATGGTATGAGTAGATCAAAATCTTATGATGAATCTGTTGCTAGAAAAGCAAGTGGTGATGGTGTTGTAGTAAATGGTGATATTTCACCATCACAAAGAAAATCTTTTCGTGGCAGTGCTGGACGTCTTGGGTCTGACGGACGCAGGAAGGCCATGTATATTCCTAGCAGTGATAGTGACAGTGAACATCCTGACGGCACTTCATCACCTAAACGGCCGTCGAGTAGTAAAAGTGATAGTCCAAATAGTTCGAGCCGACTTTCGATTAAATCAACTAGTACTTCTACTGAGACATTACGCTGTGATACTCCATTTAGTGACAATGAATCGCCTGGACAAAAACGTAAAAATTCTACAAGCAAGAGTCAGGATCTTCTCGATAAAGATGAAATACAAAAACCATTATCGAAAGACTATGATCAACCCATAGCACCGCCGCGGTCGTCAAGAAGAGCTGTTAGTCTTGTTGAAAAGTCGGATATTGAAAATGCAGTTAATAAATTTGAATCTAGACCTTTAGAAGAATCTGACGCATCTCCAATGACTTTAATGGCGAAATGGAAAAGCAAACGAAAACAGAGGCGAAGTTTTTATGATAACGTTCAAGATAGTGATAGCCCAACATCGCCGAGGGGGACACACTTCCCCGATACAAACGAATCTAACATGTCAACCAGTCCTAGAACAAACAATGGACTTACAATCAACCACAAGTCAGAAAATAGTGCCGATTCCTTAAGAAATGATGTAGGTTCCAGATGTAGTTATGCCAGCAGCAGTGACAGTGCGCGCGATGAAGGTTTTGAGACCATGTCTGGAACTGTTTCACAACGTACATCGATGAGTAGTACGTTAGAATCTGAATTTACGCCTACGCTTCCACGCAAAATATTAGAAAGCTTGAAACCTCATCAAAACGAAAAACCAAATCTTATAGAAGACTTCACACCACCATCACAAGAAATAGTTGTAGCACGTGTTCATAAGCAAACTGAATTAAACACTCGTAAACAAAGGACAGAATCGTGGACAGAACAAGTTGTAGCAACTACAACAAACATTGATAAAGATTCATCGCTTGATTCCTCATTCGAAACATCGGTAGCATCGCCGGACAGTGGTCATGGAACATTCAAGGAGGACTGGACAGAACAAGATCTCGAATCAACCTTGAGAGCTTCCCCAACAACTGACAGTCCACGTTCGCCTTCCAGTAAAATATCTACAGCACCGTTAGCAACGTCTGAGAAATCTTATAATATATCTGGGAAAAAGAAATCCGTTCCTAGTTACATGAGAGGAACTACCAGTAGCTCTAAGAAAAAGGATCATACCAGTACTTCATCAGATACAAACAAACGAAAGAGTACTACTTCATCTCGATCAACAAATCTCAATAAAACAAAGACTGGCTCAAATACTAGTTTAAGTTCGTCAATTTCAGAAAGTAGTTCTAAGGTTTCAACAAAAACAACTCCAACTCGACGTTCTACAACAGGTGTTGGAAGTACACCAAACTCTCGATCAACAACTCCTCATCCTGTTTCCTCACGACCAACAACACCTCATGTACCCAACAGCACGCCTAAAACTAAACTAAACAGTACTCCTACAACATCAGGATTTACGAGAACACAATCTTTACGACTGCCAAGTAAATCTAGACCATCATTAGGAAGTTCATCTGAAAGTCCAGCTTCATCCAGACCTTCATCTGGTTCCTCTCGTGCTTCAAGCCGTGGTGGATTTATGTCACCAACGGCGTCGTCAAAGGCAAGGCTAGATGGTACAACGTCCCCAGCACCGACGCCTCCACCACGGACCACGTCTGTTTCCTCAGGTAGAACAACACCCACTGCTTCGTCGGGTAGAACGACTCCAACATCATTGTCAGGAAGAGTAACACCAACTTCTGCAAAGAAAACGCCATCGCCATCGACAAAAACGAGAGCAGCTCCTTCACCTTTGACTCGTCATGGTAGCCTTAGGTTGCCAGCTCGATCGGCGTCAAAATTAGTATATGCTGATTCAACAACAGTTGACGATAAAAATCAGCCAGATGGAAAGTCAAAGTCTTTTCGTAGTAAAATAGGTGGCAATAAGGTGAAACCAACAGAATCGCCTACTAAACTGGCAACTGTTAAAGAGCAGGACGTGCAAGAACAAGAGGCTGCTCAAGAGAAAGAAAAATCCAGCTCTACAATCAAACGTATGGTCAATAAAACCAAAGATAAAATTCTACCCAAGAAGTCGACTGATACAGCAAAAAAGGAGTCGTCAGACAAAAAGAAAACAGCTAAAAAATGAATGAAGGATTAGAGAAAATATCCGAGTTTATAATACCTTATAGCTGTAGCCATGTCATTATACGACGGTTATTAGCAACAGGAAGATTCTAAATAATCCTGTATATGTAGATGGTACCAGTCACGCCCAGGCAAGTGAAACGTTTTCGGAATGATCTGTGAATAGGATCGGAAACATGTGATTAACACGGAGGCTTGTAGCCCAAATTTGACCTTTTGTGATAACTTGCTGTGATATGCGTGACTTGATCAAACTAGAGAAGGTGCCAAACGATATTGTCATTAATTGTTAACTGTACAATTATAATACACTTAATGATAACAGGTGATAATGTCGTTCACTGTTATCTGTACAATTATAATACACTTAATGATAACAAGTGATATTGTCGTTCACTGTTATCTGTACAATTATAATACACTTAATGATAACAAGTGATATTGTCGTTCACTGTTAACTTCCAATTATAATACACTAAATGATAATATATTTAAGTTAATACTGAAAACCAATTTCACATTTCATTGAATCATTTCTGAGACTAGTCTCATTTAATAATACAATACATATAAATTCACTGTAGGTAAATATACTTTCACAGACATAATATTATATAATAAACAGACAAGTATGCAAAATCAAGACAAGTCTATGAATGTTTAACATCATTCAGGTTGTATTGTTACATTCATTTATCATATTACCTCAATGGATTGCAACAAAAGCTTTTTTGGTATATTTATGCAATCTCCACAGCAAACTTTTCTTACTTCCGGTGGCAGTGGAGCGATGCGTTATGACATAGAATTACAATGTAACCTCTGCACAGGAGATTAATCGTAAAAATCATTCTGGACAAAGAATTTTCATTTCGGCGAATTTTAGCCTTCGTTGTGGAGTAAGAAAAACTAAGTGTTTCATACTAAGTTTTGTTTATATACCAGTAGATTTCGCGCTAGAAATTAATTATTGTTCGACAAAATCCATTCATGGATATATTTAGATTAAGCCTTTAGCTGCTGTATACAAAAACACGGGTAATTCTTGCTCTCCGAAATTTCGAGATAAAAAATCTTTGAAAAAATTTGATGAACATTGAAAATTATTGTTGTAGATATAGAATGACTTGGTTACCGTTGACCTCAGAATATTTGAGCTGGTCTCAAATAGTCTCGTGTTACCACTTCAGACAGTCTTCATTAAAATAATTTGCAAGTGACATCCGAACATGGTTGTTCATGTTTACAAAAAGAGACCAAAACGCCATATTAGACATTTTTGTCATTTCACAATGAAATCTACTCAATTGATATGTACTAATAATGTTCATTGTTGAGACATTCATCTAATGTTTGTACATGTATGTATCCATAAAACACAAAATTGTAAATATTGTAATATTTTGTATATTTTTGTATATTACAAATTAATAATTATTTGTTATATTTGTTACATTGTGTTTTAAATGCGTTTAATATATAAAACAAAAAATAAAAATTATATTCAAAATTTAATCTGGTTTGAAAGTTATAAGCCAAGTTGCACAAGAAAATCAATTTTAAGTCCTCCACTGACGTCAATTTCCAAAATGGAACAATTCAGATTTTCGGAATTATGAGTACCTCGTGCATTGTTCTGCTTGTATTTCATTGATCAAGGCATCATTTGCGATGACATTTTTTGCAAAATTGATACATTTACCTTTCGTTTGAACACCATTCAGCAATACGGTGCCCTTTGTCCTTTTATCTTTTGTCCAGCAAGTGAGGCAATAGAAATTACCATACATATTGTATTGAAGTATACCTGCAGATTTCTTATATTGAACTTAAATGTACATATAGCATACCTAAAATTATTCATTTTTATTCAACATTGGTATTTTTTGAATTTAGAGAATCTCGCCAAAAGTCCCAACCAGCAAGGTTATTATATTACTTATGGATATATGTGAGTGACATTTACTTTATGGCCTTTTTCTTCATTTCATTGAACATATACAAAGTTTGCGCCACATACAAGGCTTCTGTTTTAAATTTGTTTTTAAAAAGGAAATGATTGTGATTAAATGTCCTATTCCTTATTTATTTTTTTTCTCAAACCTTTCATTTTTAACATGTATTACATAAGCACCCTCTTATGCATTAACTAGTATAAAATTGTCTTTTGTTAAACTATTTTTTCAGTAATGACAACGGTGAGTGTAAATCAATACGAGAGTGCTCTGGACAAAATATTTTTACATAAAATGTATCAAAGTTGATGTGGACCAAAAACACTTTCGTCAAATACACATTCAAGCTCTCAGTTCATTCATGGTTACTTTACCTGAGAATTTTGTAATTAATCAAAACTGGCATATTTACCAAAGGATGGGTACGTCGTTTTCACATGAACAATTGCATAGAATACACACTTAAAACCATCATTTTATATTTCATAATAAAACACCTCAACTGAGAAAATACCACTGAATATACACCAAAGAAATCATAATCTGGAAAATGCAAACTGTCAACTGTTTTTACAAGCTTTGAATTTTAAATTATCACATTTTAAAACTGCATAAAATGTATTGAAAGCTCATGTTCAAACAAAAATCCATACCTTTGATGTATCTTAGTAGGAGTTCGGTTTTAAGTATCTCCCAAGATCAGATAAATAGTATTTTTATGTATTTCGAACCATAAACATTAATTTTTTATTCTAATTTCCGAAATTATGAAATGATCGGATCTTGGGATGATAAAACTATGCAATTCGTTAAATATATTACACACGTAACTTTTTACCGGCTACAGACGTGTACTTCTCTGTTGTCTTGTGTAAAGGGAAGGATTTGTTGCCCAATAATTTGTTTTCTGTTCTGCAAAATTCTAATAATCCCCCTTTTTTATCATTCGACTTGTATCTTTTTTCTCAATTTCTATATAAAAACCGCGTATACTTGTAATAACAGGTTGTATGAGGTGAACAACACCTTTAAGACGAAAGCTATCATCTGTATAGAGTACAACATAAATAAATTCCCCTATGTAGAAATATGGGATTTTCATATTAAACAGACCAACAAAAATACAGTGGGAGTATAAGAAATAAAATTAAATTTGTGGATTCATCTGTGAAATTGACTTATAAAACCTACGTGTAAATGTTGTAAAAGGGCAAACTCATTTCTTCATGAGCAAAAACTACTTATATACCATGAATAAGCAAATCTCTATGGCTGTGCGGGTGGAGATTGATCATGGCGGTGGTGGAGAAATAATCTAATGTAAGGAAACTTGGTTGTTGTAGGACAACCTGTAGATTACGGTCAACAAAATAGGCCGTGGGGTAGAATAGCCAACTTTGCAACTCAGCACGTCTGTAATGGATCCAACTTTTGTCTCCTTTACCGTATTAGTAACGGAAAACATGTTAACAGAAAAAATGGGACGCATTAGCGATTTTGTGGTCTTTTCTTAGCCCTGTTGGATATAAAAATAGTTTTCCTCCCCAAACAGATATTTGAAAAAAATCCAATTTTTGTTTGTCAACAATCATATCTTTTTCTGTAAGACTTTTTATCCAAATTCTGGATGTTTCTGAATACATTTTTTAGATTGTTGTGTTGTATTTCCCTGATATTGTTTTTTCCTTATGGGGTTCAAATGTCAAAAAAACTCCATTTTGACAATTCAGAATTTCTCTATTTTTCTCAATATTTTAAATACACACTATACACTTGAGTTCTTATATGGTTTAACTGATATAAATCAAGTAATAAAATATACGCATCAAACGAGCAAAATATGCCATGCATAAAGTGCTTTTGAAGGACAATTTTCGCGAAAATATTACCCCGACCACTTACTTTTTAATGAAGTTGCCAATTTGCAAACAATGTGTGAATTTAAAGCATATATATGGTCTTAATTTTGGAAAATTGGTGTTGGACAAATTTAAGATTGTGTTAAATATCTCTTTAAGCAGTCTTCATAAAAAAAATATCTTTATCACATGGCTTACCCTGTACCATACCATTTTCCCTAACTTTTACACTTCTGAAAAAAATTGGGGAGGATTTGGGGGTTAAAAAATTCAAGGGAGTTAACATTTTTTGGTGGCAAACAAGGTTTTTTTGGTAAATTTTTTGAGCCGGTGAAATTTTGTTTAGAAAAAGGGGGAAATTTTTTGGAAGGGGGTCAAACCCAATTAAAAAAGTCTCTGGTCTTTTTCCTTTTTTTGAGGTTTTTTCAAACCCCCTCACACTCTTCCCATCCGTTTTAATTTTTTTCAGAAAATATTTTCTCATATCGATTTCATTTGTGACAGTATTTTGCAGCAACTTAGATTGATTGATTGATTGATTGTTGTTTAGCGTCCAGTGGCAAATATTTCATGCATATTCAGGACGAAAACAAGTTAGCAAACAATAATCAGTATGTAGACTGTAACAAAGGGACCGGTAAGGGAGGGACTTTTAGACTGCCACTGGAAAAATTGCGGGTTG